>JAQQSV010016764.1:0-11763 GCA_028646515.1 Pseudochirops corinnae | reverse complement strand
TGATCATAAAAAGAACCTAGAAATTTCTTCAAGAAATTCTCAAGGAAAATTGCCCAGATATTTTAGAACCAGAGGACAAAATAGAACTTGAAAGGATTCACCAATCACCTCTTGAAAAAGATCGCAAAAAGAAAACTCCTAGGAATGTTATAGCCAGGTTCCAGAGTGCCCAGATCAAGAAGCAAATCTTACAAGCTGCCAAGAAGAAACAATTTGAATACTGTGGAAACACAATTAGAATAACCCAGGATCTATCAGCTTCTACATTAAGGGACTGAAGGGCCTGTAATATGATATTCTGGAGAACAAGGGAGCTAGGATTAAAATCAAGAATCACCTGGTGAAATTGAGTATGATGTTCCAGGGGAAAATATGGTCATTCAATAAGGTGGAGGATTTTCAAGCATTCTTGCTGAAAAAACCAGAACTGAAAAGAAAATTTGACACTCAAATACAAGAAGCATGAGAAGGTAAACATGGAAAAGAAATCATAAATAACTTATTAAAGTTGAACTATTTACATGCCAACATGGAACAACTATAATTGTAACTTATGAAACTTTTCTCAATATGAAGATAGGTGAAGGGAATACAAAGTGTGTATATATATATATATATATATATATATATATATATATATATGTATACATACACATATGCCTATATAGGAAGGTATATATATGTGTATGAATACATATCTGAGTATGTGTATATATTTGTACATAGAGGGCACAGTATCAATTGAATAGGAAAGGATGATACTTTAAAAGGTGAAATTCTGAGGTGGGAGAGGAATATAATGAGAGGAGACAGGGAGAGACAGAATGGGATTAATCATCTCATATAGAAGAGGCAAGGGATAAATGCTAGAATGGAGGGGAAGAACAGGAAGGCAAAAGGGAAAAGGTCAACCTTACTCTCATTGAATTTGGCTTAGGGAAAGAATGACATAAACTCAAATCTTGCCACACAGAAGAGTGGGGGAGATGGGGATGAGAAGGGAGATGATGGAGGGAAGGGCATGGTGGCGGGTAGGGTTGCTAGAAGCACACACTTCTTTAAAAGGACAGGGATAGGGTAGAGAATAGAACAAGGGGAGGGTGGGATAAGAAGGAGGAACATATAATCAGTCTCTCACAATATGTCCATTTGGGAGATGTTTTCCATAACTACACATGTACAGCCTGTATTGAATTGTTTGTCTGTCCAGTGGGGGGGTGGGTGACGAGGGAGGAAAGGAAAGAATCTAGAATTTAAAGTTCTATAATCAAATATTAAAAATATATATGTATATATATTATTATTATTATTAACTACATGCAACTGGGAGTTGATATACAGGCATTGGGGTAGGGAGATCCATCTTGCCCTACTGGAAGGTCAGAGGGGTGATGGGGGAGGACATAGGAGAGAGCAGATTGGGGGAGGGGTTATATAGTGGGATGGCTGTTTTGGGGTAGTGGGTGGGGGAAAGATGGGGAGAAAATTTGTAATTCAAAATCTCGTGGAAATGAATGATGTAAACAAGAAAATAAATAAATTAAAAAAAAAAAAGAAAACAACCCTGTGGGGCAGATAGTATATGCATTATTATCCTCATTCCATAGCTTAGATAACTGAAACTCAGAGATGACATGTCTTGGACATGTTCATATTCACAAAGCTGGTATCTGAAGTGGGGCTTCAGTAGCGACAGTTATCTTTCATATATTTCTGACACAAATAAAATGATTTTCCCAGGGTCACATAGCTGGTAAGTGATTCCAGATTCAGTGTTCTATCTACTGAGCCATCCAGCTGCTTATTGATGTTATTGAATAATTATCATGGCTATAGAATATATTAAGCAATTTTAAAAAACGTGTGTGTGTGTGTGTGTGTGTATGTGTGTATATTCTATGGATTTTTTTTTTTAACAGTTCAGAAGGTACTTCTGGATCTTAAGGTCCCTCTTTTTTACAGTCATATCACAGGTTATTTATCAGCATTTTGAACTTATTGGTTGTTTTACTTAGGAGAAATAGGAGTTTCTAATCCATTGCTAGATTTAACTAACATATAGTCACACTGATTTAACAAACAAATAGGTGTATAATAAATAATAACAGTTGACAAACTGTGCTTGGCAACTACAGACTGGTTTGTGCTCAGCCCCCTTGCAAACAAAGGCAGTGGGATCTGAGAGATGGAAAGCACCTTAGAAGCAATCTATTCTGAACTATCCATTATAAAGATAAGGATACAGAGTCACGGAGCTGGCAAGTGGTTTGCTCAAGGTCATTCATATAAGACTTAGCAGAAGAAAGATTTGACTCCAGGTTGTCCAAATCCATGGGAAGAATTTGGTCTCCTCCACCCTGTTGTCTCTCTGAGTTGTGAAGTGAAGGTTATGGGATCTAACTTACCTTTGGAGCACTGCCAAGAAAGATGGTAGAGGCATTTCCAGAAGCAGATGGTATGGGATCACACAAAAGGAATTTAATTTAAAAGCATATTAAAAGGCTGTCATCTGTAGCTAGCAGAACTCATTTTCAGGCAATGCAGGGGCTTATCACCTAGTAGGCATAATAGTCATATCACAGTCCTCTGCTTTTTTCCTTTGCTTCAAGCATTTGCATTATTTACTCTTCTTTCCTACTTGATACCAATTGGTGGTAATGGAATGATGACTCGCCCAGCGTGGCCTTATTGCTTGGGAGCTGTCAACTCCATGCTCTGTGATGATGATGAAGTGGTTGTCATTCTCTCCCTTCAGATTTATAGTCAGCTTGATTTATGTTTCTTCTTTTCTTGTCTGCAATGAAAGATGCTGCTTAAAATTTGCATTTTTTCAAATATGAAGGGGAATGTTGTGGTCAGACATAGAAGACAGATGCTTCCCTAAAACAGATATTGTGTCCTCAGAATGATGCAAAAAGCAAGTCACTCATTGACTTAAAAAACAAACACTGACTCTGGAGTTGGTGGACCTGGGATTCAATCTCCTTCTAATACATGTGTGACCTTGGGCAAGTTACTTATTTACTCTAGGCCTCAGTTCCAGTAGAACGTAAGGACCTTGCAGCCAAGGCTTGTTTCATTTTGGCTTTTATATTTCCAGCACTTAGCACTCTTACTTGTAATATGGTAATAAATGCTTACTGAATCAATAGATGAATGAATCTAAATTTCTTTCGTTTAAGAAATGTGGTATCATACTAGAGAATGTCTATGGCCCTGATCTCTTCCTAACTGCTATGATTATTTTATATCAGTGTGAATGACAAATAATATTTTCACATAATTAATCAATTAGCATGCATTTCTTAAGTATATGTGCCACATATTAATAATATTAATATAGCTGCTGGGTATACAGCTTTGTATAGTCTGGGTATACAAAGATGAGACTGATGCACTCCTCATTCTCAGGGATCTTACAATCCACGGGGACCTGACATGTACACAAAACAGATACAAGGTTCACATCATAAATACGTATTATATGAATGTTGGTTCATTGAATGAATGAATGATTTTGGAATTTTTTTTTAATGAAAGGTAAGTCTTCTTTTCTTTGATTGTGACAGCACTCACATATTTCCTTCCACACCTCCCACCCCTGTTCATTGTGCTGTTGTAGAAAGGTGGAAACTATACAGATTGCATAGTGGTTTTTAATGTGGAAAATAGCTCAGGGTCATTACATGGATGACTTTAGGGGCTTTGTCATCGTTTGAATGATCGCATGCCTCTGGCTGAGTTAGATTCAGGAAGTGAAAATACAGATTTGAAGACTAAGAACATTTTTCTCTGAATACTTTTGCAAGCTTAGTCACTATAATATTAATGCAAAAGAACAGAAAGAATTGGACAAGAGTGATAGAAATTGCTTAAATAATGAATCTTGGTAAAAACTAGTTACTTGGGGTGACAAAATTCTCTCCTTCCTCTTTCACCCACCAAAATGATGGACAAAAATAAAGTTATTCCCATAGACTTATATATTAGGGAGAAATGTTCCTACCACATTGAACTGATAGTGAGGGGGTGCTTCTGTGACATCTTTCACTAAAAATATTGTGAAGCTAGGGAGAATTTTATGCCTTATCTGCAAATGGTAGATCTTTATTTGTACTCAGATTTTTTTTTTAGGATTAATTGGTGCCCTTGAACTATGACAAGGATGATACAGTCCTTTGGGGCCAGAGTTCAAGACTGTTTTGTCGTTTAGACTGGCCAGAAAATGAGGTTATTTGGGTATCTCATTGACCTCTCCCCTTTAGTTGGATCAAAATTAAAACAGCCTTGCAGCATATTACTTGAAACATAGCCTAGGCTCTACTTCTTGCATGGACAGTTTTAACAGACTCCCAATTGGTTGCTCTGCTTCCCCACTCCAATCCATCCCCCATAAGCTGCTGCAGTCATTGTCCTAAAATAGTGTTTTGATCATCTTAATGTATAATGCCAGCGCCTCTCAGTTACCAAAATTGTAACATATAAACTCATCTGTTTGGCATTTGAAAAACTCTTCATCACTTGACTCCAGACTAGTTTACCAATCGTTAATATACTTGACTCTCCTACACATATTCTGTGGCTCAACCAAACTGGCCTTCATACTGTCCCTGCCTACACAAAGCTCCATCTCCTGGCACTGTGTTCTTATGTTGGCCATCCCCTGTGCCTGGCTTGCTTTCCACCTCCACCTCCACTCCCTTCTCCATCTATCTCCATCTCTCTCCCTCTTGGAATTTCCAATTTCCTTCAAGATTTAGCTTAAGTACAACTTTCTACATGAGATCCTCACTGGACTTGAAACAGTTTTGTACATGTTTTAAATATATTATATACATTAGAATGTATACTCCCTGAGGGCAGAGGTTGCTTCACTCATCCATTTCACAGTGACTGGCATAGAGTAGGTGCTTTATGAAAGCCTATTAATTCTTCAGTACAGGTTATCAGAGCATTGCAAAATGATAATTAGCCAATATGCTATGGAAAATCAGAAGTAATGAAAATAACAGGAAGGCATCCAGGCCTCTTCTTTTAACAGGCATAGGTGTGGACCTGTGCAGACAACGTCATGGGCTTATTTTCCATTCCAGAGGAGTAGCTGTAACCATGGGAACCTCATGGCAGGTATAAAGTGAGGAAGGAGCTGAGGCAGGCTGTGGGTGAGGTATTTTTAGCAAAAGAAGACAAGTTCATTGATTGAGTGGTGGAAGGAATCTTCACGGTTATCAAATTCAGTCCCCCACCCACCCCCATTTTTGTAGGTGAAGAAACTGAGGTCCAAAGAGGTGAAATTATTTAAATAAAATTACGCATCCATTATTTGACATTGGATTTGAACACAGGTGCTCTGGGCTCCAAGTTCAGTATGCCATCTTCTCTACCATGATGAATTGTTAGTAGGACTGAGAAGTTGAGGGATGGGAAGAGATGAAAGTCCTCGATTCATGTTTTGTAACCAGTTCCAGTAAGACACTTCAGGATATCTTAACAACTGGCGCTGGAAAACTTTCCATAGTTTTCACCCCCCAAAGTAACATGCAACCATTACTCTATTAAAAAAAATAATGGGAGGGATTATGGATTTTATCAATTACTTTAGGAAAACTTGCTCTAAATCACTGATACCTGGGGAATTTAATTTCTCTTTTCCTACTCCCCACTCCACAGGTACAAAGATATTTTTGGCATAAATAAAAGGGATTACACAAGAGGAGAAAAGATTAAACATAATATAGATTTTTTTGTTATAAAATAGTGGATTATAGATTGCATAGAGAGGATGGGACTAGATAATGGAGGATGTTGAATGCAAAGGAAAAAAAGTATGAAAAAAAGTAGAAACTTGGTCTGATAAGTACTAGGGAGCTACTACAGGTTTGTTGAGCAAAGCAGATGAGTGACATTTCAGGGTAATTAATCTGAAAGTGTTGTGTAGATGGATTTGGAGGTTCAGAGATTGGGAACTGTAAAAATCAGTTTAGAGGTTCTCAAAATGCTGCAAAATGAGAAGTGATGAGGTTCTGGGCTACAGCGATGACAGGGAGAAATGGAGTATAAGGAACAAGTTTTGTTCAGTCATTTTTCAGTCGTGTCTGGCTCTCCAGTACCCCGTTTGGGGTTTCTTGGCAAAGATACTGGAGTGGTTTGCTGTATGCTTTTCCACTTTCTTTTATGGAAGAGGAAACTGAGGCAAACAGGCTTAAGTGACTTGCCCAAGGTAAAACAACTGATAAGTGTCTGAGGCCAGATTTAAACTCAGGAAGTCATGAGTCTTTCTGATTCCGGGCCTGGCACTCTGTTGTGCCATCTAGATGCCCATGAGGAACAAATACCAAAAAACCCCCAACAAATCAAAAAAGAAACAAATAAAACAAAACAACAACAGCAACATCAATCAAAAAAACTAAATATAAGGAGTAACTGGTAGACTGTATTGGAAGATGGGATAGAGGGAGCTGAAGCAGTCAAAACTTATTTGAAGGTTTATAGCCAAGGGTTTTGTCATGGATAAAAGTGAGAGAGTCACAGAGGGAAATCAGGAGTTGAATTGAGGGGGTGAGTATTGGAGAAAATCATGTGGTAAAATGCAAAAAAGACGAACTTAGAAGTTCTGTGTTCAAATCCTCCCTCTGACAATTACTACCACTTAGAATTTGAACAAATCCTCTGTCCTAGTTTCTTCATCTGTTAAAAAATGGATTAGGTGATTTGTGAGTTCTCTTCCAGCTGTAGGTGTATGATCTTAAGATCCTATGTATGCTTTTAAAGTAGGTAGATTTGTGGGAAATCATGAATTCACTTAGGGATATGCTGAATTTGAGATAGCAGGATGTTTAAGTGTAAGTTCTCTGTAGTCAAATAGAATTGTGTGACCAGACAGTCATGAGGGAAATATTAGCAAATTCCTCAAATTTTGCCTTTGAGTGAGTTTTTTTTAATAGTGATAAATCTAGAGGTCTTTGAAAATCATCCCAGATAATTTTTTTCTCTCCTCTCCATTTCCTTCTCCCTCTCTCTGGAGTTGCCCTTGCTTCATTCCTTCAACATAAGGATCTTTTATTCAATGACATTTTCATAGTTGCAAATAACAAAACAGTGCTTCTTCTAAATAGGGATACAGCTTTCAGATTTCTATTACTTTGGATGACTTAGGAGTTCACTGTAGCAAAGCAATTGGTGTTAGATCCTAGTCTTGGCCTTTGTTTTACTGTCTGTCTGATTCAGGCCCCTTCACTTCTAGTTGCTCTTCTATTTGACCTTACATCAGTAGGACAGTTTGGTTTGAGCCATCACCTCATTTTTGATGTTTGAACTCAGCTCACTGCATCCTTTGAGTTTGTCCTTTAAATCAGCAGACCTTTATGCTGGCTGCAGGTGTGGTTCAGTGCATCCTCAAAGCCTTTCTCCCAGCCCCCTCACTCATGAGTGCCCTGTTTTCACCTCAACACACCTCCTGCTTTGTTACTCTGTGATCATCAACATCATCTTTCCTTTTCTTGTGAAGTGTCCTGTGGAGTTTGATGACAGTGTGACTAGGGACCTCCCAAATGGCCTTGCTTGAGGTTAGTGAACCTATCTTGCCTTGTCTTATTGTTGGTGACCTTGTCTTGATAATTAAATGTTGAATTCGCTGCCAGGGAAGATGTTTGCATACTGCTCAAATGTCACCTAAAACACAGTTCTTACTCCTGTAGGAGATTGGACAGAATATTTGATGTACATAAATTGTCCAGGAGATTAATATTATATAGAAATTAAATTATTTTCTGTCAGTTTTCTAAACCGGGATCTGTGTACTTTTTTTGTTTAATCTTTTGATATATTTCCATGTTAATTGGCTTCCTTTATAATCCTATCATTCTGTTTTATGCATTTAAAAGTATTATTTTGAGAAACAGTAAATAGACTTTACCAGAATGCCAAAGGGGTTCGTGATGCAAAAAAAAGGTTTTTGTGATTGAAATTTAGCAAATAGGCCAACTGAGGCAATTCTCTGTGCAAGATAACACTTATTAGCAGGGATGTGCTCTCTGTCAACAACTGGGCCAATGGATTACCTGAATCTATTCTGAAAGACCTCTTGCAAACGTGAAGCTCCCCTTTTATACATTTTGGGGAGTATAGAACAAAGAACAGAACAGGGTAAATGTCATCATGGGACTGCTTGCAACATGACTGGTTAGAAAAGTGAGGCACAGGGAACACTATGAATGGTTAAGAGTTTGGTAATAGGGGCTAGCAAGGGACCTCCTATTCTCTTCTCATAAGACTAAGATTTATCTGAGTCTTGGTGTGAGATAGGCATTTGGACAGCACACCAGGCATCCTTGAAAGATAGCTGAGGGGTGTAGAGATATCAGACTGACTCCATTGTGTTACTCACACAGCCCCTGAGATCATTTAAATTCCTTGAGGCTAGCAGAGATCAGTGATTAGCAGGAAAGCTGGGTTTTTAAACTTAACCCATTATAAGTCAGCAGAATTCTGCACTAAGTTCAGAGACAAAGAACCATGACTTAAGTCGTTATAAGACAAAAACAATTACAGGGCAAATCAATTAATTGTAAATAGGATCAATCAATACATGATACAGGATCAGTCTTAAATTCCTTGAGTTCAAGGGCTTCTACTCTAAAATAATGCAGCTTATTTGATAAGGTTCTATTTAGCCAAGGTAGAGTAAGTCCTGCTGGATAACCTTTATCAAAATTCAGTGTCCAGGAAGATATAGTCTTTGAATTCTAGAACTAAAAGGAGATCTCGAACTCATTCATTGTCACCTTCATTTTACAGATGAGGAAACTGAGTCCCAATGAAGTTATAGCTATAGCTAATCAGTGACAGGGCCAGGTTTGATCTTACATTTCCAGACTGAACTACCTTTCTTTGATGCCATGCTGCCTTTACAAAACAACTCTCTAGACAGAAATTTGCCTGACTGATTTGGTTTGTTTATCTCATAGCAATCTATAAATCTACTGTAGTAATGCTGGATTGCAGGATTTTGGAAGGTGCATCTTCAAGAGCAACAGTGAAAAATTCAATTCTAATTGGGAGATATAGCTCCTGGAAAATGGTTTGAAGTAGATAATTAAGAAAATTATACTCTGTGTATGCCCAGAATTGAAGATGTCATGTCACAGCAAAATGCAGGATATTAATCAGCCAATACACATGTATTAAGCCCCTACTATATGCCATATACTTGTGATTAAAAAGGTAAAAATGAAATAGTCCCTGTCCTCAAGGGGCTCAAAGAGATGTGGATAAGGAATTTTTGAACTAGAAGGAATCATCTCATTCAAACCATTCAGTTTGAAATGAGGAAGCTGAGGTCTAGAAAAAAGCTGAAGGTCATATTTCCAGGAAAGTGGTGTAGCTGAGATTAGTAGCTACTTATTAATGATGTCCAATGCTCTTCCAAGTTCACCATAACTTTCCATGGAGAACAAGATTGGATGTGATGAGTGGAAGATAAAGAGAGGATAATTTTGCTTCTCTTTGTAGAAATAGTGTAATGGAGAAAAAGTTGTCTTGGAAGCCAGGAAGACCCCAATGCAAGTTTGATGACTGTGTGTGTTCCTGATCAAAACATAGAACCTCTCAATCCTCTAGAGAACTCTCTGATTATGATTTGCAGAAAATTTGCTGACCTCCATTGATAGAATTTTCCTTAACCTGGGGGTTTCCTATACCAATGTAGTCATAAGTCTGGTCCTTACTGTCATATGAAAGATAGATCATCAGTCCTGACTTTTGGTCTTGCTACTGGGCTTCAATGACTCCGGAAGAATGAAGCTAATGACTGTGGAACTCTGTCTTACTTAAATCCAATTCAAGTGCAAGTCAAGATATCACTCTATATGACTAAGAATTGGAAATTGAAGGGATACCCTTCAAGTGGGAAATGGCTAAACAAGCTGTGATATATGATTGTGATGGAATTTTATTGTGCTATAAGAAATGGTACGAAGGATGACTTTAGAAAAACTTGGAAAGGCTTGCATGAATGGTTGCATAATGAAGTGAAAAGCACCAGAAGAATGTTGTACACAGTAAGAGCAATATTGTACAATGAAGAACTGTGAATTACTTCACTGTTCTCAGGAATACAATGATCCAAGACAATTCTGAAAGCATAATGATGAAGCATACTATCTACCTCCAGAGAAAGAACTGATATTGTTTGAATATAGACTGAAACATGCTATTTTTTACTTTCTTTTTTCCTCCTTCCTCCTCCCTCTCCTCTTCCTCTTCTCCTTCCTCTTCCTCCTCCTTCTCTGCTTTTTGGAGGCGGGGCAGGGCAGTTCGGGTTAGACCTCATCCCCAAGGTCACATGGCTAGTAAGTGTTAAGTGCCTGAGGCCTGATTTGAACTCCAGTCCTCCTGACTCCAGGGCCAGTGCTCTATTTACTGTGCCTCCCCTATTTAAGTCTTCTTGTACAAAATGTTGAATATGTAAATATTTTACATGATTGCATATATATCCCCTATTTCTGATTGCTTGCCATGCTGAGGAAGGAGGGGAGGGAAAAGAGAGAGGAGTTGTAGAATTTGTTACTAAAATCTTTAAAAAAAAAAGCCCAAATGTTAAAAAAAATATTTTAACATTTTATAAAAAGATGTCATTAAAAAATATGTCATTTGCTTTCTTTGAAAATTAAGGACCAACAGCAAGAACTGTTGGATGATCACTTATTGGAAATATTGTAGAGAGGATTCCAACTTGTGTATAGTAGGTTGGATCAATTGAACTCTGAAGCCCCTTGGAGCCCTGGGATTCTTTGAGACTAGATCTTTACTGCTTAGCCTGTACAAAAGTGTAAGTAGACATGAGATCTCCTGATTGTGCTCTCCCTGTTAGACATGGCTGTCATCACCAGTAAGCCAGTGGCCCAGTAGGAATTTACAGAATTCCATTTGTTTTAGAGTGGGTTGTACTTTATCTAATCCATTCTGCACGTTGCTTAAATGAAACAGGAATTAGGAATTTTATTTTAGTCATGCTCAAGGATATAGCCATACTTGAGGATGTCTGAAATGGTGTTTAAACTGAAGGGATAGTATAGTAGAAAGCATGGACTACAGAGAGTAAACAGGGATCAGGTTGTCCTCAAACAAGATAGGAGAAAGGATCCCCTGTGATACTCTTGGGGCTATAATTAAACTGGTCTCAATTTCTTCATTTGTAAAAAAGAAGAAATAATGGCATCTACTTCCTAGAGTCATCATGAGGATGAAATGAGATATTTGCAAAAAGCTTTGCAAACCTATAAATGCTAGCTCTTCCAGAATAATTGTGTCTCCATTTTAGAGGAACAAAAGCTGTATTTTACTTGACTTTTTTTGTTGTTTTTTTTAAAACTTTTATTTATTTTAGTTTACATCATTCATTTCCACAAGATTTTGAGTTACAAATTTTCTCCCCATCTTACCCCTACCCACCACCCCAAACAACCATCCCATTGTATAACCCCTCCCCCAATCTATTCTCTCCTATGTCCTCCCCCATCGCCCCTCTGACTTTCCGATAGGGCAGGATGGATCTCCCTACCACAGTGCCTGTGTATCTTAAGTTCCAGTTGGATGTAGTTAAAAATAATAATAATTATTATTGTATATATATACATATATAGATATACATATATATTTTTAACATTTGATTATAGAACTTTAAATTCTAGATTCTTTCTCTTCCTCCCTCATCACCCACCCCCACTGGAAGGACAAGCAATCAAATACATGCTGAACATGTGT
>JAQQSV010016763.1:0-11763 GCA_028646515.1 Pseudochirops corinnae | reverse complement strand
TGTTTTCAGGGGTTCTGAGACTGTTCTACAGGCAGACAGTGACTTGATGAGGACACACCATGGCTTTGTTGAGCCTTGTCTCCCCAGGAACTGAGATTGCTGAGGGCTTGCCTCAAGTGACGATGAAAGAAGGGCCTTTCCTTGGATATTCAATGCTGAGATGATATCTTAACCTTGTTGTAACTTAAGGGTCGATGGCCTTTTGTGCTCTCCTGCCCCTTTTGAGATTCAGGGGTGGGAAGCCTTTGAGTTTTTTGTGCTCTATGATTGACCAAATGAATGTACTTTGTGTATGATTGGAGACTAATCTCCATTCCAGAGGAGAGATTTTGTTGACTGACTAAATGTACTGCCCAGGAGTGGGCTACTTTGACTAATGTACTGGCCAGGGGTGGAATACTTGGACCCTGATACTTTGAAATTGAATCAAGAACTTACTTCCTAAATGAACAAGTTACACATATTTTGACTTTCTCTGTTCTGTGAATGTTTGCTGAATAAATGGGGTTTGCTATGCTGGTATTACAAACCTTGGAAGTTGCCTTTGCTTGGCATCACAATGTGGTGAAGGTGAGGGATGACATTTGAACAATCCAAATGCCTCTTTGATATCCTTGAGATTTCAAAAGGAAGGGACAGTGATCTCCAACTTATTGGGTGAGGTGTCTTTGCTAAAGTTCTGTTTGGGGAATGTAGACAGTGGCACAGATATGAGTGAGTTTTAATCTTCATTACTGAAGACGGAAAACTCAGGAATCTTTATCTGAGAACCTCTATCATAAAATTACATTGCATAATGATGGTTTGCTGTTTTAAGTATCCAATCTAGCACAATCAATACCAGGACCATTCAAAGATATAAAAGAAGACAGATAATTATCAGGATATAAAATCACTCATTCAGAAAGAGAAGCATTAATGCTCAGCAATCTAAAGCAGGACAGTCTAAAACAATTAAATTGTTCAATTAAGTTGAAAATGGATTTTGGGGTATTTAAGAGTAAAAAATCGTAAATATGACCTTTACAAGGTAAACTATGTTTTTATATTTAAAAAATTGACAAAAAAGTAGATTGCACAAGGCATGAATACTTACTTTGTTGGATTCCTGATTTCAGTTGTATGGCTATTCCCTCCACTTAATCCAGGTTGTGACCCTTTTACTGATAAACAGATGAAAATAGCTTTAAAGGATCAAATAACCCAAATTTAAATGAAAATTTTAAACAGAACTTTAAAATGACATCATCTTTCTGTGCATAAAGGCTTTTCTGAAAGGAAAAAAGCATCATGATATATCTACCATTTAAGCATATGTGCATTAGTGTTTTTATCTCACTTGACAAGGAATAATATGAAAGGAACTCTTATTAGCCAGAGACAGCGCTAGAGTATTAAAAATTCATGGTGGCTCTAAGCAAAATCTCAAGATTATTCTCCATTTTCATAATTTCATCTTTTAGCAAGTTCAATATGAGTGAGCAATGAGATGGGTTGCATTAAAAAAGGCATAGCTTCCAGAAGCAAAGATTTGCAAATCTTATTGTATTCTTCTCTTATTGGGAGTATCAGGACAGACAACATAGTTTAAGAATATCAGTATAAGATAGAGTGCCCAGAAAAGGGAAACTAGACAATAAAATCATTTCATATGAGAAGCTCAAGGAACTAGGCATGTTCTGCTTGTTAAGGGAAAGGTGGAGATGTGTGTGTGTGTGTGTGTGTGTGTGTGTGTGTGTGTGTGTGTGAGGGGAATGCACGATAGCTGGATTTTAAGAATTTAAAGTTCTGTTACTTGGAAAAGGATTTTTTTTTTCTTTTTTAGCCTAAGAGGGCACAACCAGGACCAATATCAGAAGGTATTAAGAGTCCAACTTAAGACTGACACAGAAATAAGAGAGCTGACTAAAAGAAAATCAGCTGTCTTGAAAAGTAGTGAGTTCCCTTTTCTTGGAGGTCTCAAGTGCAAGCCAGATGACCACTTGTTAGTTATAGCAAAGATTCCGTTTTTCTGTGGGTTACATGAGATAGCTGTTGAGGTCACATCTATTGAATTGTGTCATTCTGTGATCTCGACTCAAAATTCAGAATGCCTTTTCAATTGAGCAGAAGGGCCAGTGTACCTAGAGCTTATTAACATTAAAGAGTTCACGTAGCCAAAATCAGACTAAATTGTAGATGCCATGGCATAATATGAGTCAAAATTTCCTAAATTCACCCCTAAGCAATGTATCACCTTGCAAACTTCATCTCTTTACTTGTTAATTACCATCAAATATAAGGTCCATCTTAATAGTGGGAATAAAAGATATAAGAGCATGTTTAGTGAAGAGATAGAGGAAGATGTTATAACAGGAGAAACTAGGAATCTAGAAGGATCATAAAAGAAATAATAGGAAGCAAATGGAAAATCTGAAGATATGAAAGTGACAGAAAGTAAAATTAATTCAAAATTGTATTTTTTTTGTCTTGACTTTCAATTACCTTCACAAATTGAATCCAACTATCTTCTTAGTCTAAACTCATGGTTAAAAATAAAGACATAAAAGCTTATCTTTTATAGCAGTCTATTAATAAAAATGTTTATAAACAAAGCGAAGACATAAATAATTTGAAAAACTAAATCCCAAATTTCATCATATATATGTATGTATGAGTATATATGAGAGACAGACATTGGAATTGTCATAAACATTATACGGATTGTACAGTTGTGGAAGGAATATAGGAAAGTGATTAAAATCACACACATATTCCCTTTTATAGGACCTACTCTCTAGGTAAACTAGCATTCTTTCCAAACACCCATTAATTTCCCACAATTGAACAATATTTTACCATTTCCTATATTTGGCATGCCCTCCCCTTCCACTTTTTTCCTTTTAAAGGACATGTCCCTTCTCAGTCTTTCTTTCAATCCTCTCCTAATACTGCCAACCCTACCTGGCCTCCTCAGTACTCCCAAAGTCTGAAGCTCTCTCTGCTGGAGATGATGGATGCTGTTGTTCTAACTAGCATCTCATGCTGGGTCTCCAGCAATTTTCTGGTCAGCACAGAAATTTGCCTTCTTTGATAAGGTCATGAAGATGGCAAATTATGACTTCCTAACTTTCCATTTTTAGAAAGAAAATGTCTAATCTCTGATGTGTGGTAATGATGTCTAAATTAATATTCCTTATTTCCTGGGGGCAGGGGCTGGGTAGGTTCTGGAACACTGATTAGTGAGGAGACAAAGTTATTTGTTACTTTTCCATTGCTTACAGTGTCTACACATCCTGGGCTCTTGTATATTGTAATTGGTTGAAGGGTAAGGAAAAATAAAAAGGTGGGAGTAAGGTCTGCCTCATCCCATAGCTTATTTTGGAAATTTGTTGAGCCCGTTTCCATTCCCTTGGCTAGGTTCTGGGAAATTTCTCTAAGGATCCCAAGGGTACACTCCTACACACAGATGGCCACAGCCATCTAAAAGATTTCATGGCTCAAGGATCATAGGGTTACAAAAGGACAAAATAAAAGTGTCATTAAATTTTATCATGTACTGAATTTTGGACTTAATACTCCTGAGCCAGTCTCTAGGTTCCAAAATACACTTTCTATAGAGACTTAATATACACTCATACATAACATAGGGTTGTTCATTATTTCAAATATTTAATGCGTCAGTGATTTAGGTCATCAGGGAAGTACCAATGGTCAGATTAATTCTCTGAAACAGGTATTTATGCACTGTGTTTTTAGTTTTATTTGGTTTTGTACCCACAAGAAGAAAAGCAAAATTAAACTGAGTGTCTTTCATCTTCCATTTTCGTTAAACACCTAGAAAATAGGGTATAAAAGGGCTATCTGACCATACAATGGAACTTGAAGGGAATCTTTGTTTTCACTAGCAACAAGTACAGTAGATGCAAAAGTAGCAGGAGCAGGATGAAAAAAGTCAATTAATTCAAGTGATAGCTAGTGAAGAATGGTGCCATTGTTCTCTCTTCTCTAATATAGACTCCAGGGATAGCCAAATACACTCATCAATCAGGAAGTGGCCCAGTGTGCCTTGTCTGTGTGTGTGTGAGGTGTGAAGAAAGGATGCTCAAAATGATGTACGTATGTATGTAGATAGACAGGTAGATAGATAGATAGATAGATAGATAGATAGATAGGTAGATAGACAGATGGATGGATGGATGGATGGATAGATAGATGATAGGTAGATAGATGATAGATTGATAGGTGATATAGTACATATTATATTTAAAAATAAATTAATTTTCTGATTATTATGACCAAATATGAATATTTCTCTATACAAAGAAAAACAGAAAAAAATTACATATGAACTATAAATACCTACAACATATTTTTGTATTTTTATTTTTTTCAAAGGGGGGATTATATTCCAAATTTGACATGTAATACCCCTCTCTTTCTTCCTTTTCTCTGTTCCACTTCTGTTCACTACCATTTTGTTCATAATTCACTCACACTCCATTCTTCTGTTCCTTTTTTAATTAGTTTCACTGTAACTCTTCCCTCGTTCTTGCCTGCATCCTCTACAAAAAAAAAAAAGAAAAAGAAAAAAAACACTTGTTTATAACAAATAAATACAGTCTCACACATACACACATACAGTAACACAGGTATGCACATGTGCATGTTTAAAAATACAGGAGTTGAAATGAACATTTAATTCATCACCAGTCTGCCAATAGATGGGACTCAAGAAACATCATCAGATTTCTTGATTTGTGGTTGGTGAATGCATTGATCTTAGATCTTAAGAGAACTACTTGTGCATATCCTTTGACTTTATCTAATGTGGGAATGACTCTTAATCTCGAGTATTTGAATAAATTCGTTTAGGCAATTAGATATCACACCTCTTTCAGAGACATTCACTAAACCTTCTTTTCCCTGAGTTATTTCTTTTCTAATTTCAATTGGTTTGATTTTTTCATGCAAAGGATATTTAGTTTTATGTAATAAAAATTGTTTAATTTCTGTCTTGTGATCCTGCTCCTCTAATTTGTTTATATTGTGACCATTTATATTTCAATCACAAATAAATTTGGAACTCATTCTGGTTTATCATGTATTTTGATCAAAACCCAATTTCTAATAGATGAATTTCTAGATCTCTCAGTAATTTTTGTTAAATAGTGAGGCCCTACTTTACAGTATAGAGTCTCAGATTTAGTGCACTCTATATCACTATGTTCAATGACTCTTCTGTTCCACTGAATTTTTCTTTATTTATTGTCTAATTATTAGTATATTTACTTATATAGCTATATATTGCTTAGTTTATTTGGTTTTATTAGTACCAATTAGTTTTGTTTTTTCCTATTTTGTGTTCACATTTGTGGTCTGATACTTCTAAGTGACCATGCTTTCCACTTTTCTTTCAATATTTTCCTGGAGGCAGAGCCAAGATGGTGGGGAAAAATCAGGAACTCGCCTGGGTCCCTGCTTCAACCATCTCTATTACCTGTAAGGAAAATTACTCTTACAAATTTTAGAGTTACAGAACCCTCAAAGTGACAGAGAGAAACAAATCTCCCACCGAAGGCAGCCTGGAAGGCCAACAAAAAGGGTCCATCACACCAAGCAGGGAGCCAAGCACAGTCCTGTGTGAGCCATGGGGCCCAGAACAGCAACACAGACTGGCCAGAAGTAGACTTCAGGAGAGTGAATCACTGTAGCTGTGGTGGTTTCCAGACTTTTCAAACCATAAACGCCAAAGAGAAAGTAAAAGGTCAATAGGGAACTCTGTTGGAACTGGGTGAGAGCAGAGCACAGTCTGGCCCCCATCTGCAGGGTAGCAGAGGTAGCAGCAGCATGGAGAGTGTAACTGCTCCTACATGGCTGCCTCAGGAGCCCCAGGCCTACAGATCATAAAGGGATCAAGCAACCATTCACAGGGAAATTGCTCTTGCTGTGACCTGCTTGGATCTGGGTCTCAGTCTTGGGTGATGGTGCTGGGAAGAGGAACACTAGTGTGTCAGAGGGGAGAGGGCATCCATCTCATAGCTCTAACAACAGCTCTGACAACAATTGAGAAAACCTAGCAATTTGGGACACAGCTCTCTCCACTCTGGAAGCAGAGTTCTACTATGGCAAAGAGCTCTAAAGCCAAGTCATTGGCTGGCAAGATGAGCAAACAGAGGAAGCACAATCAGATCATAGAATCTTTTTTTTGGGGGGGGGACCAAAAAGAATCAAAACATGGAACCAGGAGAAGACACCAAAGTCAAAACCCTTGCATCAAAAGCTTCCAAGAAAAATATGAACTGCTTGCAGGCCATGGAGGGGCTCAAGAAGGATTTTGAAAATAAAGTAAGTGAAGTAGAGGGAAAATTGGGAAGAGAAATGAGAAAGATACAAGAAAATCATGAAAAGCAGGTCAATAGCCTGAATGAAGAAAATGACACCTTAAAAAATAGACTAACACAAATGGCAAAAGAGGCCCAAAAAGCCAATGAGGAGAACAATGCCTTTAAAAGCACAATTAGCCAAATGGAAAAGAAATTTCAGAAACTCATTGAAGAGAGTAATTCCTTCAAAATTGGATTGGAACAAATGGAAACTAACAGTGAGAAATCAAGATACTATAAAACAGATCCAAACACATGGAAAAATAGAAGGCAATGTGAAATATCTCACTGGACAAACCACTGACCCAGAAAATAGATCCAGGAGAGATAATTTTAAAATTATTGGACTACCTGAAAGCCATGATTAAAAAAATAGCCTAGTAATCATCCTTCAAGAAATTCTCAAAGAAAATGGCCCTGAAATTCTAGAACCAAGGGCAAAATAGAAATTGAAAGAATTCACCAATCACCTCTTGAAAAAAGAAAACTCCTAGGAATATTATAGCAAAATTCCAGAGTTCCCAGGTCAAGGAGAAAATACTGCAAGCAGACAGGAAGGAAAATTTGAGTATGGTGGAAATACAATCAGGATAACATGAGATCTAGCAGTTTCTACATTAAGGGATCAAAGGGCTTGGAATATGATATTCTGGAGGTCAAAGGAGCTAGGGCTAAAACTAGGACTAAAATAAAATCACTTAGCCAACAAAACTGAGTATAATGTTTCAGGGAAAATATGGTCATTCAATGAAATACAGGACTTTCAAGCATTCTTGATAAAAAAAAAACAGAGCTGAACAGAAAATTTGACTCTCAAATAAAAGAAGGAAGAAAAGCATGAGAAGGTAAACAGGGAAAAGAAATCATAAGGAACTTATTAAAGTTTAACTATTTACATTCCTACATGGAATAACAATAATTGTAACTCATGAAACTTTTTCTCAGTATGAGGATAGTTGAAGGGAATATATAAATATATAAGCTCCTAGGGTGACTGAAGGAGGGAAGGTTTTTCTTCCTCTATTGAGTCTCAGACTTGGGGAGTAATGGTGACAGCTCCCAGAAGGAAGGGAAAGGTTTTTTTCCCCTCCATAATTTGAATCTTAGGTTTGGGGGCCCTGCTGACAGTTCCCAGAGGGGAGGAAAGGTGTATTTTCTCTGTTTTGGGGTGGGGGGCCCTTCTGACATTTGTATATAAATATATATGTGAGTGTCTGTGTATGTGTGTACATGTATACATAGACAGAAGACACAGGAGGGGTTGAATATGAAGGAATGATATCTCAAAAATAAAATTCAGGGATGAGAGATGAATATATTGTGAGGAGAAAGGGAGAGATATAATAGGGTAAATTATCTTATATAAAAGAGGCAAAAGATCACTGTTACAATGGAGGGGAAGAGCAGGAAGGTGAAAGGGAATGGGTCAAACTTACTCTCATTGGGTTTGGCTTATGGAGGGAATAACATAAATAATTGGGTATCTTATGCTACAGGAAAGTAGGGGGAAAGGGAAAAACAGGGGGCATTATAGAAGGGAGAGCAGATTGGGGGACAGGGAAGCTATAAACAAACACTGTTGAAAATCAACAGGTTCAAAGTAGAAAATAGAATAAGTGGGGGGGTGGGATAGGATGGAGGGACATATAGTTAGTCTTTCAAAATATAACTACTCTGGAAACATTTTGCACAACTATGCATGTACAAACAATATTGAATTGCTTGTCTTCCCAGTGAGGATGCATAAGGAGGGAAGAAGGGAAAGAATCAGGAAATCAAGGTTTTAGAAACAAATGTTAAAAGAAATTAAAAAATTATAAAAAATATTTCTTATATGCAACTGGTTAAAAAGCTATAAAGGCATTGGTCTATGGAAATCCATATTACCCTACTAGAAAGTTAGGGAAAATGGGGCAGGATATAAAAGATAATAGATTGGTTGAAGGGGTATTCCATAGGTTCACTATCTTAGGGTGTGGGTGTGGGAGAGAAAGGGAGAAAATTTGTAATTCCAAATCTTGTAGAAATGAATGTTGAAAACTAAAAATTAATAAATAAATTGAAAAGAAAATATTTTCCTGGAGATTTTTTTTTCCTTTTCTTCATTCAGAGTAATATTATTTTTATTCCATCTAATTCTATAAAGTAACCCTTTGTTATTTTGATTGGTATGACTTGGAATCGGTAAATCAATTTTCATAGTATTGTCATTTTCATTATATTGGCACAGTCCAACCTGGAACAACTAATACCTTTCCATTTCTGGAGTTATATTTTTATTTCTCTAAAATGGGTTTTATGATTATTTTTCACACTTCCATTTATTTTTAGTTTACATCATTCATTTTCATAAGTTTTTGAGTTACAGATTTTCTCCCTGTCTTTCCCCTACCCAGCACTCCAAAATAGTGATCCCACTGTATACCCCCTCCCCCAATCAGCTCTCCCCTATATCCTCCCCCATCACCCCTCTCACTTTCTGATAGGGCAAGATGGATCATCCTACCCCAGTGCCTGCATATCTTATTTTAGAACTGAATAAAAAGTTTGACATTTAAATATGAAAAGCATGAGAAGGTAAACAGGGAAAAGAAATCATAAGGAACTTATCAAAGTCAAACCATCTATATGCCTACATCGAAAAACAATAATTGTAACTTATGAACCTTTTCTCAGTATGAAGGTAATTGAAGGGAATATAAATGTATATGTGTGTGTATACATACATATATATGTATACACACATATGTCAGTATAGGAGGGTATATATACATATGGATACATATATGACTGTGTGTATATATTTGTACAGGTATACACAGACAGAGGGCAAAGGATCAATTGAATAGGAAGGGATGATATTTAAAAGGTGAAACTGAGAGTTGGGAGAAGAATATGAGAGGAGACAAGTAGAGACAGAATGGGGTTAATTATCTCATATAGAAGAGGCAAGGGATAACTGTTACAATGGAGAGGAAAAACAGGAAGGCAAAAGGGAATTGGTCAGCCTTATTCTCATTGAATTTTGCTTAGGGAGGGATTGACATACACTCTAAATTGGGTATCTTGCCTACAGGAAAGTAGGGGGGAAGGGGAAAAGAGGAAAGATGATGGAGGGGAGAGCAGGTTGGGGAGTAGGGTTGTTAGAAGAACACACTTTTGCGAAGGGACAATGACAAAGTAGAGTACAGAACAAGTGGGGGGCGGGATAGGATGGAGGGAAATATAGTCAGTCTTTTACAATATGTCAATTGTGAAGATGTTTTGCATAACTACACATAGACAGCCTGTATTAAATTATTGAATTGCTTGTCTTTCCAGTGTGGGTGGGTGATGAGGGAGGAAGGGAAAGAATCTAGAATTTAAAGTTTTAAAATCAAATGTTTAAAATGTGTGTGTGTGTGTGTGTGTGTGTGCTTTTTGTATTTGAATGTCAAACTTTTTGTTCAGCTCTGGTTTTTCATCAAGAGTACTTGAAAGTACTCCCCCCTCATTGAATGACCATATTTTCCCCTGAAACATTATACTCAATTTTGCTGGGTTGGTGATTCTTGGTTTTAATCCAAGTTCCTTTGATATCTGGAATATCATAATCTAGGCCCTTCAATCCCTTAATGTAGAAGCTGCTAGATCCTGGGTTATCCTGATTTTATTTCAAGAGTATTCAAATTGTTTCTTCTTGGCAGTTTGTAATATTTTCTCCTTGATCTGGGAACTCTGGAACCTGGCTATAACATTCCTAGGAGTTTTTCTTTTGGGGATCTTTTTAAAGAGGTGATTGGTGAATTCTTTCAAGTTCTATTTTGCCCTCTGAGTCTAAAATTTCAGGGCAATTTTCCTTAAGAATTTCTTGAAGGATGATTTCTAGGTTCCTTTTCGGATCATGGTTTTCAGGTAGTCCAATAATTTTTAAATTTTGTCTCCTGGATCTGTTTTCCAGGTCTCTGTTTTTTCCAATGAGATATCTCACATTGTCTTCTATGTTTTTCATTTTTTTGCATCTGTTTAATAGTATCTTGATTTCTCATAAAGTCAATTGTTTCCATTTGCTCCACTCTAATTCTGAAGGAATTGTTCTCTTCAGTGAGCTTTTGAGATTCTTTTTCCATCTGTCGAATTTGGCTTTTTAAGGCATTCTTCTCCTCATTGGCTTTTGGGGCCTCTTTTTCCATTTGAGTTAGTCTCTTTTTCAAGATGTTATTTTCCTCCGTCAGGTTTATGAATCTCTTTTCATGATTTTCTTGCATCATTCTCATTTCTCTCACCAATTTTTCCTCCACTTCTCTTATTTGGTTTTCAAAATCCTTCTTAAGCTCCTCTGTGGCCTGTAAGTAGTTTAAATTTTTCTTGGAACTTTTTGGTGCAGGAGTTTTGACTGTGTCATCCTCCTCCTGTTCCATGCTTTGATCCTTTTCATCCCCAACAAAGGAATCTAAAATTGGATTGCTGTACTTACTTTGCTTCCTTTGCCTGCTTATGCTGCCAGTTAATTACTTGCCTTTTTAGCTATGTATCACAGTGCAACTCTACTGCCAGAAGGCAGAGCTTTGTCCCAAATCACTGGAGTTTTCACAGCTCCCAGAGCTATTAGGAGGCTGCTGTCTCTACAGCACCCACCAGCTTTGGCTCACTGGACACGCGCCTCAGGACCACCACCCAAACCATGATCCCAATCCAGGCAGGTTAAGGCAAGAACATTTAGCCTCTGAATTGTTGCTTGGTCCCTCTGCAATCTGCAGGATGGGAGCTCTGAAACATTCATGTGGAGGTGGCTGCACGGCCACTACTTCTGCAGCTTCTGGCTCTGGGGGCAGACTGCTGGACCTGATCCTCCCTCCAACCCAAATTCATCCAAATTCCACTGACCTTTCACTTTGTTTTGGCATTTATGGGTTGATAATTCTGGAAACTGTCACAGCTGCCAGTCTACTCTCCTGAATGCTCCAGCCATGGCTTGTCCTAGCCACCCTGGGCCTAAAGCCGTGGGCTCATGAGGGACTGGGCTTGCTTCTTAGCATGCTTTGATAAATCCTTCCAGTCCACCTGCTGGGCTGACTTCAGAGAGAGATCTGTTTCTCTGTCACTTTGTGGGTTCTGGAGCTCTACAATTTGTTTAGAGGTATTTGAGGTGGTTATGGGGGGGAGCCCATGGAGTTTTCCTGCTTCTATAGTGTCATCTTGACTCTGCTGCCATTTTTGATTATTTTAATATAATTTCAAAGTATGTCTTCATAACCATACTTCCAGATTTTTTTTTTAATCTGTGATTTCTTAAATGATTTTTTTTCTTTCTGCTTGCTTTTTTGGGTAACATTCTGAAAAACTGATGATTCTTTAGAGTTTTATTTTATATTCTGCTACTACTTCATTGAAGTTGTTAATTGTGTCAATTAATATT
>JAQQSV010016762.1:0-11763 GCA_028646515.1 Pseudochirops corinnae | reverse complement strand
TGGCTGTTTTGGGGTGGTGGGTGGGGGAAAGAGGGGGAGAAAATATGTAACTCAAAATCTTGTGGAAATGAATGATGCAAACTCTAATAAAATTTAAAAAATAAAAAAATAAAATCTTTATTTCCCTTCTAAACTAATGGACTTTGATTTACAAGTTTAACAATTAGGTTTTTAAAAAAATACAGATTTTTGTGTTTGTAATTGTATAATAGAGGCATATTGTGGCTTGTAAATTTTCATCAATTTATCTCATTTTGCCTATAAACCCATTTTCATCTTAATTTCTGATGAGCATTGAAAAATTGATAATGTTCTATTTCTTTTAAATAGTTTATATTTTTATATTATTATTGTTTGGTCTTTTCTCTTTTATTATTCACTTAGTCCCGTCTGTCCCACCTTAATGATATAGGAATAAAGAGAGAGTAACTGTAATGTGCTTTGAGAACATTCAACTAAAATAAGAAATCCCAGAGTCCCATATTTTATGGGTATTACCAGGAATGGTTCTTATGACCTGTTTCCGTGGTGATGACAAGAGTAAAAGATGAGTCAAACCAAAGATGGAAACAGAAAGCAATATTAATTTAGTCTGATCACTAACCATAGCTCAAGTTAGTCACCCAAAGGGGCAGAACGCCCTGGGACACTCATCCCATGCCCTTGTGGTATAGTCTATTTGAGAAAAGTCATGTTCTATGTAACTTATATATTCACATTGCCAGTCAGTAGGATTACCACATCTCAATTTAGCGTGTGCTAAAGTGTGTGGGCAAATAGTATGGGCACGTGAGAGCTTTGCTCAAACTTCAAAAGGTAGATCTTGAGTTTAAGTATTTATGATAAAAGTAGAACTAAGACAACAGCAGTTGAAAGAAATCATGCTAATTTGATTGCTGCTTATTATTCAGGGCAGTGCTGAAGATGGGACCGTGGGTACATATCCCCTCTCAGAAGTTAGCACTACTGTTCTGAAGAAAGGGAGGGATGGAGATTGGAGTTTTTTTAATGTAAAGAAGAGAAATGTCATGGGTGAAGTTTATTTAAGTAGGACATGACAATAAGTGCAGACCAGGGGTTGGAAGGTTAAGGGAAAGGTTACCTGTATAGATATCCTGCTGGAATGGGCTGTTTCTCTTTTTACATCTGTTTTATTTCCCATTAGAAGGTTGAGCAGATCATGGTGCCCACATGATGTTGCTTCCCCTTTTCCCCAAAAAGAATCCTTATGGCCCTAAAATAAGGGACCTTAGGGTATATAGGGAAAGAGTTAGATGAACATTGGTGCTTACTTAAGTTTGTAATGGAGCCAGGTCACAGTGAACACAGGAAGTAATGGCCAGTGAACACAGAACCCCAAGCAAAACCAGAAAAGAGATTAGAGTGAGTTATAACTTTCATTAGGACTTCATCTCTCCTACCTACCCACTCAGAGAACCACACAGTAAGCAAAGCACGTACTAAGTACTTAATATATATATTTTTAATCATCCATTCATTTATTCATTCAGTCTTCCTGTGTCTGGCTTAGGGTTTCCCAAGGAACTGATGATACTCATGGTTTAATAGACACTATTGTAATGGCAAGGGTTAGGAGGGGTCTGGAGGAGAACAGAGAAATGCCTGAGAGACTTTGAGTTGATATGAGTCACCTATCTATTAGAGACTGAAAAGGGAAACTGTAGAGGATCACAGGCCAGTGGGACTCTGACCCTGATGGCTAAACAAGCCCTCTCAGCCCTGGATTGGTTCCCCATCCCCCAGGAAAGAGCTCAGACACACAGGTGTGAGGATTATCTCCTTGAGATAATCATGGCATTTACATCCACAGCCTGGGAACAAAGAATGTGCAATGTCCTCAGGGGAAAACAATTAGGAAGGAGATTTTTGGCTCTATAAAGTTTGTGCCTGGAAGAATAAACCTTGGCTCTCTACTTTCACCGTTCTGGGAATCCCATCTTCAGGACAGGAGGGTTTCCAAATGAAAAAAGTCTTGGAATGTGAGAAGGTCTGAAGGAATAGACTTTCCAGGATCCTTAATTCTGGGGTCTCTGATTCAGGCCACTCAGGGTTAACTATGGTATGATCTACTAACTGAGATTTTCCTCTCTGCTCCAAAGTCTTTTGGAATGTAAGGAAAAACATGTAACCTCCAGTATTCCTATGGGTACTAATCCTGTCAGCCAGAACTCTAGAGACTTCTGATATTCTCTGAGAAGGTGTTTTCCCTTTTGTACACTAGAGTCTCCTTACAGAGAACAACTGAACCCCAGATAGAAGATAGAAAGGGAGATGAGGAGAAACTTAAGGTTGAAGAAGAGCAGATCTTACCTTTGACTTCTGGGGCAATGAGAGATGGTGGTAGCTCCAGGTCCTGTGTGAAGCAAAGAGTGGATTTCTGATTAGCTTGCTCTGTAAAATCTGGCTAACGATGCTATCTCCTGGGATAGAATCTAAAACTCATTTTACCTCTTCCCCAGCTTTCTTAGAGAACTTGCATGAAAATATATTACAAAATTTTGAATTTGCATAATTACCATATCTGTATTCTTTACTGAATAAGACTACAAATTCCTCTTTGCCTCACAACCATATCTTTGGTGAAATTTCATCTTTGCTCTTCACTTCTACAACGTGGCTACTATCCTGTCATGCACTCTATGAGTGACTGATAAAAATTCACTGAATTTTGAGGAACATGGGTAAGACAAAGGGTGAGAAAAAATAATCTAAATCAACACCAGGAATAATTCCTTTGGGGTTTGGGAGCAGCAGCAGGATCTATTTCTTACATGGTAGCTAAAACTATGGAGGAATTCTTGTATTTGACTTGTTTGAAATCTTCCTGCCTTTGATAAAGAATTCTGTGTATGAGTCCTGTTTTGAAATGAAAAAGGCAAGGACTTGCTGCATGTGTGGTTTTTAAAAACTTCCCTGGGTGGCTACAATATGGTGTTGCCACCTTCTTTCCATGCCCTCCAAACCCACGCCTGGATCTCTCATCCCATAGAGGATATTTAAGTCAAGGAGGTTATTCTGGGAAACCTTGAGAAGCTACATGGGAATCAGAGAGTGGTTATGTAGAATACTTACAGATTTCTAGTAGGGAGATGAGAAAATCCAGCCAGGAACACAGCATCCCCACTGGGAATGCAAAAAGAAAACATGGTTCATTATCATATGATAATCAGGGCAAGGAGTTTCAAGTTTGTTTTCATATCCCCAGAATATAATAGGCTAGCGCCTAAGATGTAGTAGATGCTTAATAAATGTTTGTTGATCAATTTATTGACACCTCTAAGTCTATAAATGCCTTTCTTCTTGCAACTCTATCATATCATTAGGGATATTAAGAGCATAGAGATGTATTATCTGGGTTGTAGAATGAGAGGAAATAACAGCAAGGAAGTAAAAAATAGATACACCCAAGAAAAATTCTGTGTGAATTTCTCTTAGAGGGAAGTTGACCTGCTTGAGAATGACTCTAGGACACCTATTTTACAAGATTGTTTTGAGAATCAAATGAAATAACATATATAAAATACTTTGTCAAACTTAAAATGCTTTATAACTGCAACTATTGTTATGGGATACTGAGGGCCATCTAATTGTTCATGGATGGGGCCAGGTATGGAAGCATGGGAAGTAGACTGCATTATGGTTGGAAGATGAAGCACAGGTTAATTTATTCCTAGGGATTTGAATGGGAATGGAGGAAGTCAGGGAAGAATATTAGCACAGGAGGCAGAAGTAGAATGAAGAAGCATTAATTTGTGGAGCAGAGAAGAAAATCTCAGTAGATCACACCATAGTTAATCCTGAGCAGCCTGAACCAGAGACCCCTACTGGAAAGTCTATTCCCTCAGGCCTTCTAAAAGATGCAGGCTAGATTCTAGAAGAACTAATATCCCAGGCTCAAGACCTAGAATTTATGGATTCTCAGCAGGTCATAATGGGTTCTGCCCAATTTGGTGAAATTAGAAACTAATAGAAATGAAGAAGAGAAAACAGGACATAAGCAATGAACCTTTAGTGACACCCATCAGTCAATTCCTGCTAGCCTTGGAGATCCTCTGGAATTACTTAAAGCTCCCATTGGGACCTAGAGGCTGTGACAGTACTGTTTTCTCCAGGATACCGACAACTCTGTATAGTTGGCTTTAACGGTTCTCAACAAGAAAGATTAAATTTTGTCCTTTAGGTAGGTCCTCTCCCATTTCTTACTGATACTATCTTCTCTATGATCATTAATAATGGTCCTAGAGACTATCATGGATATATTGGGTCCTAGGCATGATGCTCTTAGCACAATTCACATCTACAAATTCTCTTCCATCTCTAGCCAACCTACTGTGACACTCAATGCGTGACTGTCCTGTGTGTTGTTTCATCATGTACTCTGGCCAATAAATGAGCATCATAGTAATGAAAGACAGAAATAATTAGTCAAATTTTCCTTTGCTGTACTGTAGGTCATGCCTAGTTCTTTGTTTCCCAGGATTCTGACTAAGCTTTTTAGTGACCAAATGCAAGCCATTGGGGAAAAAGAAACAACACTCAATATCTGTTTTTTTCTTCTTTTCTGAAAGATTTGTAGGGTTAATATTTCTTCTAGTGGGGTTACATGAGAAATTGAAGGAAAATGTGTATATGAGCAGGATCTGTACTCATGCAGCCCTGGATAAAAGCCCAACATTGTTCCTCCAAGAAGTAAAACATTCCATGGGGACCTAGAACAAAGACCCAGATGGTAGAAAGAAAAGACATCTTTTTTAAAGTTAATTTTTATGATGATCTTGATTATAAATCTTATCCTCTTGGCTAAATCCAATGATTTTTTTCCAATTAAAAACCACCCTACTCCTTGATATTCTTTCTACCCTCAACTTTTATAACAATGCTTTCTTGGCTTTTTTCATACTTTCATCCTCAGTTTCCTCTTCCTCTCCTTACCTGAAAATAATTCAAAAATCAGAACTGCAGAAGAGAAAGCAGAACATAGGAAATGATTCTTTAGCAATACCTGAGGGAATACTCATCAGTCAATTCCTATCAGCTTTGGGGATTCTCTGGAAATACTTAATATTCCCAATGGGACTTTGAGGCTGTCACAGTTGGTACAATCTTCTTTAGGATTCTAAAAACTCTATGTGCTTGGCTTTAAATGGTTCCCAATAGAAAAGTTTAAATTCTCACCTTTAGGTAGAGAACAACTTGAGATTGATTGTAACAATTCTATGTACTTGGCTTTAATGTTTTAATGTTGTTAAAGGTTCTCTGAGGGCCTTTATCTGTTTATACAGTTTAAATTACTACCTGTACGCCTCAAATCAACTCCCAAATCAACTAAAACAGTTCCTATATCCTGTTGCCTATAGCATAGAACAAGCCCACTTGGATATTTAAAATTTGACTTGCCTCATACTGAACATGTTGTCTTTCCTCAACTCCTTTCTGTCAAACAGTGAGTGTCCTGCATTGGGACACTTCAGTATGGGGGGAAGATATCCTTCATATGTCATGACATCCTGAATTTCCTCACTTCTTTTTGCCAAATTTTGGCTGGAAGAGTGAAAGGGGGAAGCTGAAAATGGTAGTGACCATAATGGAGAAATGGTGGCGAGGGTGTGTATATATAAGAATGTGATTTGATGGTTGGACACGCAGATGAATGGATAGCTGGAAGCTTTTGCAGACCTCAGATCTTTCCCAGCAAGTTTGTAAGTATATCCTATAAAAAAAAAATCAGGAATGTTACATGCTAGGAAGGAAAAAAAAATTATCCTGTCTTAATTTTATCATTATTGGTGGTAGTCCAATATCTTCTCTGTCCTGCAGACTTTGAAAAATCAAGTTATTTTAAACTCTCTTTTCTACCCTCATAGTCATTCTCTCATTGTGTTCCTGTTCCCTCATAACTTCTCTTAGATCTCTTCATGGTTTGCCTATCTCATGTCTATTCACAGAGCTTGTCTGTCTCCTCTTTGCTTTTAGGATAAATAAAAATGTCTCTCTTTGACATTTAAAGACCTTCACAGTCTGATTCCAGCTTATATTTCCATGCTGATTGCACATTACAGCCCTCATGTACCCTGTTTTTTTTTCCAGCCAGAATGGCCTAATTGCTGTCCCCTGTGGATGACACTCCATCTCTATACCAAAGGACAGACTCTCCCCCTTGCACGGAATACTCTCCCCTTACCACTGCTTCTTGGAATATTTTGCTCTCTCTTCAAGGTTCTTTGAGGGTAGGGACTGTTTCATTTTGGCTTTGTCTAGATCCTAGCACAACATCTGGCAAATTTTAGTCCCTTTGTATATGCTTGCTGACTGATCGAATGATCTGTATTCCCAGTGCTTAACATAATTCCTGGTATAGAGTAAAAGCTTAACCCTTATTAAATTGAAGTATATTGGCAACAGTGGGAAACAATGAATTAGCTTTAAGTGTGTACCAATTGATTGTTTGACCAATGGACCATGTTTCTACAAGTATACACAGAGTGCAATTCCCTATGTGGAAGAGTCTAGGGACCCCATTTCCCCAAGAGTTGTGATGACATGTATTGGAAGTGCCTTGAAAAGACTGCAGCATGTGGAGACATCTTTAAAACCGATTTGGTGAGGGTGAGAGGGTGAGAGTGAAAGCTTTTTTTCTTGACTGACTGGGGATGCATTCAAAAGGTCTGGACAAGCAGAACATCAGCTGAATTCTTCCTTTTAGAGTACTTTTTGTGAGGTAACACTATAAAGGGGAAGGCCCTCTCCCCAAAGAAGGCTGACATATGGCTTTGTCAAAATGGGCCTTGATTCTTTGCTCAAAGTTCTTTCATTTTCAGTGAAGGAGATGAATCTGGAGGCTACAACCTTGTGAGTTTCAAAAGGTCAGGAGAATAGATCACCTGAAGTCCAGGAGTTAAGAATAATTAGATGCCTAGTTTTGTAGCCAGTCAAACATCATTGTCCTGAGGCCTTCAGGACCTAGCCTAGCTATAGCTGAGACAAAGACTCATCCCAAAGTGATGGTGCATAAGGACATGAACATAGTGGCACCAAAGCTATGTAGAAACTGTCTTAAGTCTGAACCCACTTTATGAAGAGACCACAGGGGAGAGAATGTGCCCTGGAGGTCTTGGGGGGAAATGTGTGTACTTCTGTTTTTTTGCCCTATCTTCCAAGTAAATTAATCCCTTTTAAAAATGATGTTAATTAGTGTAAGAGGTGTAAGAATTGAAAAAATAGAAGTCAAACTATAAAGGGCTTTAAAAGCCAAACAGGAGATTTTATATTTGATTCTAGAAGAAAGAAGGAGCTAGAAAAAAAACAAATTGAAAATCCCCAATTAAATACTAAATTAGAAATAATGGAAACCAAAGGAGAGATTAATAAAACTGGATTTAAGAAAACTATTGAATTAATAAATAAGACTAAGAGTTGGTATTATGAAAAAACCAATAAAATTGATAGACCTTTGGTCAATATGATAAAAAAAAGAAAGAAGAAAACCGAATTACAAGTACAAAAAATGAAAAGAGTGAATCTACCTCCAGTGAGGAGAAAATTAAAACAATAATTAGGGATTATTTTGCCCAATTGTATGCACATAAATTTGATAATCTTAGTGAAATGGATGAATATTTACAAAAATATAAGTTGCCCAGATTAACTGAAGAGGAAGTAAATTACTTAAATAACCCCATCTCAGAAAAAGAAATTGAACAAGCCATCAATGAACTCCCTAGGAAAAAATCTCCAAGGCCAGATGGATTTACTAGTGAATTCTACCAAGCATTTAAAGAACAATTGATTCCAATATTTTACAAACTATTTGGGAAAATTAGAGGAGTCCTACCAAATTCTTTTTATGACACAAATATGGTACTGATACCTAAATTGGGAAGAGACAAAACAGAGAAAGAAAATTATAGACCAATTTCCCTCATGAATATAGATGTAAAAATTCTAAATAGAATATTAGCAAAAAGTCTACAGCAACTTATCATGAGAATCATACACTTTGATGAGGTAGGATTTATTCCAGGAATGCAAGAGTGGTTCAATGTTAGGAAAACTATCAGTATAATTGATCACATCAACAACAAAACTAGTAGAAACCATATGATTATCTCAATAGATGCAGAAAAGGCTTTTGACAAAATACAACACCCATTCCTATTAAAAACACTAGAAAGTATAGGAATAAATGGAGTCTTTCTTAAAATAATAAGTAGCATCTATCTAAAACCATCAGCAAAATCCTTGACCAGTGGGGTAATGAGGTAGTCAGACCTGCAGTTTAGGATGATTCCTTTGATAGCTGAATGGAAGATGAACTGGAGTGGGGAGAAACTTGGGGAAGGGGCACTAATTAGCAATCTGTAGCACTATTCCAGGTTGTAGGGTCAGAGGAGAAAAGAGGCCATGTAGGATACATATTATGAAGTAGGATAACAGGACTTGGTGCTTGATTGGGTGTGGGATGTGAGAGAGAGTGAAGGGCTGAGGATGACATCTAGGTTGTGAGTCTGAGTGAGTGGGAGGATGGTGGTGCTCTCAAAAGTAATAGAAAATTTTGGAAGAGGGGAGGGTTATGGAGGAAAGATCATAGGAGTATGTGTAAGTGATAGGGAAGCAGATAGGGAGAGATTGAAGATAGTGGGAGAGTAGGAATAGTAGAGAATGCAATCTTTTGGAGAAGATGGGCTGGGATGAAATCATAGCTATTCTTGGTGAGGAGGATCACTTTTTGTGTGAGAGAGTGGGGTAAGACATCTGAGTAATGTCAGATGAGGAGGAGAGGAGAAGACAAAACTCTCTGTGAATGGCCTCAATTTTTTCAGTGAAATAGAAGACAAAGTTCTCAGCTGAAAGTAGTTGGGGAGGGGGGCACAACAATGGGAGGTTTGAGGAAGGATAAAAAGGTTTGGGAAAGCCACTACTATGAGTGGAATAATAAATCAATTATTGTTCAGTCTTTTTTTTCAGTTATGTCTTGACTCTTCATGATCCCATTTGAGGTTTTCTTGGCAAAGATACTGGAGTGGTTTGCCATTTCATTCTCCAGCTCAATTTACAGGTGAGGAAACTGAGGCAAACAGGGTTAAGTGACTTGCCCAGGGTCACATAGCTAGTTAAGTATATGTGGCCAGATTTGAACTCAGGAAGATGAGTCTTCCTGATTCCAGACCCAGTACTCTGTCCACTGTACCACCTAGCTACCCCCCTCTCTTCCCCTCAGTAAATCAATTAGGAAGGTGTAAAAAAATTGCTTTGCCCCAGTGAGGGCCTGTAATGAGAATGGGAATTTGAAGATCTTCTCTGCCCTTTAATAGACTTCGGGGGGAGTATGAAGACCTCCCCTGCTTTGAAAGTAAACTCTGCTCCCTAATAGGCTGAATGTAATCACATGGAGCCTGTGATGGAGGGAATTTGCTGAAGGGTGCAGCAGAGCCCACAGGAAGCTGGTAGTCAGAGCTTGAGAGATGGTGGGGGAGAGAGGAGCTCAGACAAGGAGATAGAGAGGATTGTGAGTAAATATTGATCTTGTATTGGTTTGTGGGAAGGCTGAAGGATGCTGTGGCTCTCAGAATTATTATGGCTTCTGAATATCTTTGGTACTATGATGGAATTGGCTTACTGGTTTTGGCATCTGGTTTTCTGGTGTCTAAATAAATGCTTCAGTTCTATCCTCTATCTGGAGAATTTGATATATTTTGTGATCAAATGTCATGCGATACTTATAGTCACAGTCTTTATTGTGATTGTGGGTAAATATTACATATTACAGGGTCCAGTTATGGTTATATAATATGAATTTGTAGTGGACTCGGCTAGATTTCAAGATTCTCCACCTTCATCAGCAGCAGGTGAGTAGGAGTAAAGGTAATAGTGATAGTAATCCAAGGCTGGGGCTTAGCAGGATAATATTGGCAATAGGATTAGGGGGCAATGGACTCTAGAGATGAAGGGAATGTAGAGTTGAACTGGTTCACCAAGGGGTTGAGATAGGGAAAGAGGATAGCTCTTTTATGGGTGATGGCCTGGGAAAGAACTGAGGGGTAGAAGGATTGGAGATCATGGTGAGGATGAAGACCAGGTGTGAGACTGTAAGGCAGAGAGAAAGATAGAATAATAAAAGATTATGATCTGATAAAGGAAAATTGTCTTACATCCTTTTGCTTTGTTTTGTTTCCTTTCTTTAGCATATTTACATTTCTATGTCTTTTATATTCAGTCATGCTCTAACTCTCCCCTTTGATTATAATGTCCTTGAGAGCAAAGATGATTTTCCACGTCTTTTGCAATTTCCCCTTGTCAGGACCTCCCTCCTCCCCAAACCCAAGAATTGGTAGTCTACATCTAGCCAACACTCAGCAAATGCCACCATCTGGCAGGGTCACCTTTGCTTTGTACCACCAGCCCTGAAGGCAACATTTTCATGGGCCTTCAGCCCAGATTAGAAAGTATTCTCTGCATTTTGTCCAGTTTATATACTGTTAAGGCCCTTTACTTAATATTTTAATTCATAGAACCATAGACATTTGGAAATAGAAGGTATCTTAGTGGCCATCTATTCCAACCCATATACAAAATGAATCCCTACAATAAGATATCCCCAAAAAACAGTCCCTTGGCTTCTACTTGAAGACCTCCATGATGGAGAGCCTACTATTTTCCAAGGAAATCCATCCTACTTTTGGACAGCTCTAATTGCTAAGATTTTTTTTTCTTTTAGATTTCAAGCCTAAATCTGTTTCTTTGAAATTTCCTTTCTGGTTTTTTTTTTTGCTTTTTTTTTTGGAGGGCAACTAGGGTTAAGTGACTTTCTCAAAGTCACATGGCTAGTAAGTGTGTCAAGTGTCTGAGGCCGGATTTGAACTCAGGTCTTCCTGACTCCAGGGCCGGTGCTCTATTCACTGCGCCACCTACCCACCCCTTCTTTGAAATTTCTAACCAAAATTCCTGGTTTCTTCTCCTTTTTTCTGTTTGACCGTTTTGGTACTGGTTAACATTCTACTGCCACCCAGAACCTAGAAATCAGTTTTGCAAATTATTGAGAGCTTTGGCACTGATTTGATGAGACAGAAGTTTAAAGTTATTGAACTTCTATGGACTTAATTAGTCTGTATTATTTACTGGCTATCCCCCATTACTTCTACTGCTGATGATGAGAAAATTAATTGGGAAGTGCAAAGAGAAGACAAGCCACTTGGTAGGACCTTCTGTCTTTGCCTTGTGACTTTCCCTCTCTCTGTGCTTGTGTGTGTGTATGGATGGGGGCGCGTGTGTCTCATCTGTCAAGGTAGGAAGAAGTGATCAACAGTAATGGTTTTTCACCCCTAGCTTGCTCGGAGGCATAACCAAGCACATTTGCCTTTCAGAGGCAAAAATGGATGTATCACAAAAATCCTGAGTTGGACAGCAGTAGAGAAATGAATTGACTGACCTCAGCAGTTAGAAAACCACCTTCAACTCAGTACATGTGTCATATTTTATTGAACTCTAAATACCGGTTAACCTTTCTACCTTGCCTTTCCTTCCTGGTGTGCTGTAGCTCTTAATCCTCTTGCCCTAAGTCCTTTGGAACCCCAAAATCCTACCCTTAGCTTGAATATTGATCTGACTTTATTTGTGTGAAAAGTGTTTTGTAATTGTGTTCATATAGGTCCTGGGTTTCTTTTGGCAGGTAGATTCCCAAATATTTTATAATGTCTACAGTAACTTTAAATGGGATTTCTCTTTCTATTTCTTGCTGTTGGATTT
>JAQQSV010016761.1:0-11763 GCA_028646515.1 Pseudochirops corinnae | reverse complement strand
AAAAAACAAAAAACAAAAATTCCTGAAATCTTCTTGAATGAGTATGAACTCTAGCTTGGCCTTGAGGGAAGGATTGTTTTTGAATAGACAGAAGTAGAAGTGTAGACAAGATGCTGATGAAACTGACTTGAACAAGATAAAGAGTGTTTTGGTGAGTGGAAGGGAATCTAATTGAAGTGGAAGAAAAGTACTAGATTGTAAAGTATCTAGAATGCCAGGCAAAGATGTTTATACTTAAATGTATGAGTAAAAAATCAAAACTGAGCCATTATAGATTTATGTAAAAGGGGAATGACCTAAGGTGGGCCATCTCTGAGAAGATGAATCTGGAGGACTATCTGATAGGAGGACAAGACCCATTTGGTGTGATTTACAAGGCCAATCTAATTGGTCTGGAAAGCTGGAAGACATCATTTCCCCATTATTGGTCTAGGAAAAGGAGTTTTGTTCACCTACAAATCTAAAATCATAATAATAAACTTCCTTACTTCTTAGTTCCTATAAACTAAAATAAATATTCTTCTTCTTTGGGTGTCCTTTCCTTCCTCTTCAAAGTCCCCACTTTTTGAGACTCTCAAAGTTTATAGTTACCTGTGCTAAGGAAATCGGCTACTCTACTGCTTCATGCTGCAGTTAGGAAGCCCTGCCCTGAGCACCTGTGGACGTTCCTGGCTCTTGGCCATGCAGAAAGTCTCATCGTAAACCACATTCAAACCAGAGAATACTTTGGTTATGTGTAATTCTGGCATTGTCTATATGAAACCTCTTTTCATCCAGTGTAGTAGAAGGAGGCTGGGGCTTGAAATATTTCACAGAGGAAATAGAAGACCTGGATTCAAGTCACAACTCTGTTACTTATCAGCTATGTGTCCTTGGACAAGTCATATTATCACTTTGAGCCTCAGTTTCTCCTGTAAAATGCTCTTCAGGAGTCATCTTCAACTCCTCACTATGTGACTTTCCTTATCCAAGCTGTTGCCAAGGCCTGTTGATTTCATCTCTGTGACATCTCTCCAATACATACCCTCTTTTCCTCTGACACTGTCATCCACACTGTACAAGTCTTCATTATTTCAAGTCTGGATTATTGCAATAATCCGCTCATGGGTCTGTCTGCCTCAAGTCTCTCCTTGCTTCCAACCATTTTCTATTTAGCCTCTAAACCGATTTTCCTAAAATGCAGGTCTGATCATGTCACTCCGCTATTTGTTAAACCATAGTGGCTCCCTATTGCCTCCAGGAGCAAACATAAAATGCTCTGTTTGGTGATCAAAGCCCTTTATAATCTGGCCCTCTTCCCTTTCTAGTCCTCTTATACCTCATTCCCCAACATGTATTCTTCCAGCCAATGACTCTGGCCTTCTGGCTGTTCCACAAACAAGATACTCCATCTTTTGGCTCTGGGCATTGTCTCTGGTTGTCCACCACGCTTGGAATGTGCTCTCTTTTTATCTCTGTTTAATGACCTTCCTGGCTAAAATCCCATCTTCCTCAGGAAGCCTTTTCTAATGCCTCTTAAGTCTAGTGGGGCACCTAGGTGACAAAGCAGAGTGCTGGGCCCACATCCTCCTGAGTTTAAATCTGGCTTCAGATCCTTACTAGCTGCATGACCCTGGACAAGTCACTTAACCCCATTTGTCTCAGTTTCTTCATCTGTAAAATGAGCTGGAGAAGGAAATGGGAGACCACTCTCATATCTTTGCCAAGAAAACCCCAAGTGGGGTCACAAAGAATTGGATTTGACTGAAAAAAATAACCAAACAACTTAATTCTAGTGCTTTCCCTGTGAATTGTCTCCTGTTTTCCCTTACAGCTTGCTTCGTATAACATATTTGCCTGTTGTCTCTTCCTTCAGATTGTAATCTGTTTGAGGGCAGGGATTGTCTTTTGCTTCTTTTGTTCCTCTGGGACTCGGTGGAGTTCCTGGAACCCAGCAGGGGCTTAATAAATGTTTATTGACTGACTGATATCGGTGCTGCCTACCTGACCAGGCTGCCACGGAGAAAGTGCTTTACACACTGTAAAACCTGGCAAAATGGGAGTGATAAAAGCAGTTAATTAGAAAGTGAAAAAAAGCCACTCAATGAATTGTTGTTTTCTTTACATAACAATCATCATAACCATAAGTCACATTTATAGAGCACTGGGAAGTTTGCCTAGTACTTGTTGTCTGTTTTCTCATTTGATTTGAAGATGAACACCCTGCTCTCTAGCTTGGGGATGGCTCAGTCATCTGCAGTTGGGTAGATCTATCCTAAATGGGCTTGGCATTAGGATTGTATATTTCTCTGTTCATCTTTCCCTTAAATGTCAAGCTTTCCAACTGCCCTTCCTTCCCCACCCTCATGATACCAAGTATATGCCTTGAGATGCAGCATGGTACAAGGAATTGGAGTCAGAGGTCCTGATGTCAAATCCTGCCTCTGTCTCTTACTACCTGTGTGATTTTGAGGGAGGCACTTTACCTAATGATGCCTCAGTTTCCTTATCTATAACATGGGCAGGGGCAGGGGAGCGCTAGATGTTCCTTTCTGGCCCCAAATCTATAATCTGTGAATCCATGTGTCTAGTAGGTATGACATGTTGGTAGAAGGAAAGGGCATGCCATTGAGAAAAAGGAAGAAAAAGAGATTTGGTGGTGACAATTGAGTTGTAAAGCAAATCATTTTGTTTTAATTTAGTGAGGCAGATGATTGCATTAGGCTGGTAGTAATTGGCAGTGAATGTGCTGGTATGTTATAATTCTACTGCAGAGTTTTATATGGAAGATGTCATGGCAGCCCCATAGCCTTCTTTGGAGGGACCAGGATTCTCCAGGCATAATTAATTTTTATGGGAAGGCTACAGCTTTGAGGTGGTTGAAGAGTTTATGAAGTACAAGGAGAGAATGTGGTTGCCATTCCTCTGCATGGGCTCCAAGGAGAGTTTTTGAGCACAGTTTTAACACCAGATTCCATAAATGCTTAGGCTGAGCCATCAGTAATGTCAATATTCCTGACAACTCTGTATGTGATTGCCCACTTCTTTTCCCCTATGAAGATAGATGCTTTTAATTGCCACAATCTTGTTTTATCCCCCCACATGGCAGGTTTATGAATATACAGATTTTGATCTTTTTTTCTGATGATATCCAACTTCTATAGCTCTTTTTGGAAATGATGCCAGCTTTAATTTCATCTGTGCTCACAGAATCCAATCTTTCTATGTTCTGGAGACTTGGCCAGTTCTGAAGTGATTTTTTAATGTAGATTCCTTCCTGGCTTTTGATTGGTCTCTTTTGAGCTTTACCTATTTTGCAGCAGATAACATTTTTCTAATTGTCTGTGTGTTGGGGGGGTGTTTTTTAAAGCATAAAAGTAAAAAAAAAATACCAAATTCATGTCATTTGACTGAATAATAGCTATCCTTCGCTGGGAAGAGTGACTGGCAAATTCATGAACCTAGAGTGTCCTTCAGCTTTTGAAGGTTCTCCATTGGCAAGCTTAAGTTGATCATATGTGCTGTTGACAGGTATTAGTACATGAAAATATTGATTGAGCTTAGGTCTCTGATGTAAAATTATGTCAGTAAGTAAAAGCTGAAAATCACATATACTTTCAAAAATTCCACCATCTATTGGCAGGGATTAATGACTATTAAACAAGACAAAACTTAAACAAATGGCAATACTTGACAGAGGTATTGTCTAGGGCAGGGGTTGGGAACTTGTGGCCTCAAGGTCACATGTGGCCCTCTAGGTCCTCAAGTGTGACCCTTTGGCTGCATTCAAACTTCACAGAACAAATTCTTTTATTAAGGGGATTTGTTTTATGAAGGTTGGATTCAGCCAAAGTGCCCCACTTGAGGACCTAAAGGGCCACATGTGGCCTTGAGGCCACAGCTTCCCCACCCCTGGTCTAGGACTTACAATGTTGACAAGAGAATAGCATCTCTCCTCCTTGTTCCTCTTCAGCTCTTAATTTGAAGGATATCACCACTATGGGATTGCTCTTGTTGCCCTAAGAATGTATAACTAAGAACAATGGGTAGAAATTTCAGAGAGACAAATTGAGGCTTCATGTAAGGGAAAACTTCCTAAGAGTGCTTTCCAAAATTAAAATGGACTGCCTTGGGAGGCGTTGGGTTCTTTCTTACAGAGAATCTTTCATCAAAGGCTGAATTCTCCCATGTTGAGAAGATTATAGAAGAGATTTTTATTTATGTATAGTCTGGACTAAATGGATCCTGATTTCTCTCACAAGTTTGAGAGTTTGACATCCTGTGAATTGCCAATTTTTCTTCCTTGTCATAAGTGTTAGCAAGTATGTATTCTTTAACTGTGAGATGGATGGCCATAAACTGGGATACAACTGTAAGGGTGATATGCTTCCTTCATAATCTTTCCTATCTTCTAAAATAGCTTCCTAAAATAATATGGCTTGCAGAACTGAATTCAACCATGTGGGATCATAACTCTGCCCAAGTCTATACCACTGGAGATAACAGTATAAATATAGAATATAAGCTCTGTGAGGGCTTTCCTTGTGCAGGGGCATTTTTAGCAGCTAGCATAATGCTTAACTATAATGCTTAGATGTTTGCCAAATGCTTGCTGAATTGAATTGAATAAAGCAATGGGCAATCACTTTGAGTCTTCTTTTTCCTTTCCCAATGAAATAACCAACTGCACTGAAACCTCCATGATAGGTTTCTGTTTTGAACGAATGAACTCTAATTCCTGATTGCTGCTGTCATATAGTATTATGGAACTGTTTAGTCCCCAAAATTCACTGGTCAGTCAGTCAACAGGCATTTATTTATTAAGTGACTTCTATGAGCAGGGCACTCTGATAAGCACTGAAAATACAGACAAAGGCAGAGACAAGAACAACACAAAAAATCCCGTAATGAAAAACCATCTCCTAATCTTAAGTTGCTCAAAATCTAATGTGGGAAAAAAATATCCAAATAACTCTGTACAAATAATAGATAAAGAGAATAATCTGAGGCTAATCTCAGAGGGAAGGTATTGAGATTAAGGAGAACTGGGGAAAACTTCATGGGGAAACTGAGACTTTAGCTGAAATTTAAAGGGATCCAGGGAAACCAGGAGGAGATGGGGAAGCAGAGAGGTACAGGCATGGAAAGGAAAATGCTTAGAGGAACAGCAGTGAGGCCAGAATCACCGAATCACAGAGTATGTGGAAGGGATGTGGGTATAAGACTGGAACCATTGGAAAGGGGCAGGTTATGAAGTGCCTTCAAAGCTGAACAGTAGATTTTATAGTTGATCCTGAAGGTAATAGGAAGCCACTGGAGCTTATAGTGTGTGTGTGTGTGTGTGTGTGTGTGCACATGAGTGAGTACATATGGTGGTGGTGGGGTCACTCTGGAAAGAGAGTGAAAGCCACTGGAAAACTCCAGAGTGGCTATGACCTGGAGAAGGGTGATTGCCAATGGCAAACCATTCTAAAAAAACATCCTGAGAAGTATGGTTTCAATTAGAAACTGAATGGCACATTAACTGCTGCTAGATCAAGGCATCTCCATCATCTTGCTGTTGTTAGAAATGCAGCATGAGACAGCCAGAAGTGATCTTTTCATTAGGTTTGGCATTGGACAGACATTTATTAATGAAGCTCATTTGGGACTCCCCTACTGTTGAGAACAGGGGGGAAATTATGGAGATGGTCTTAGGGGGGCATAATGAAAACAGTTAATGAGTTGGGGAAAAAGACCTATGTATACAAAACAGAGCAAATAATTACCTTTACAGGGAGAGATGGTGTGGTCTAATGGGTAGACAATTGGTATTAACATCAGAATGACCTGGGTTCAAGTCCTACTTCTGATGTATACCTCTGTGTAATGCTCGGGCAAGTCCCCATTTCAGGGCTTTGGGCAACTCTCTAAGAATATAAGTTGAAGGAAAGATGCTGACCTACCTTGCAAGAGTGTTTTTCCTACACCACAAAATCATTTGTTCAAATCCCTTTCCCAACCCCTACAATAAAGGTTAGAGACATGGTAATTATCATGGGTCACTACCTAGAGGAGATTCTTAGCTTTACTCAGATCATATCGAGGAATTTCAGCTGCACTAGTTGAGAATCAGAGATAGTATGGAGAAAGTTAGTGCCATCATAAAGCTTTAAAGCAAGCTGTGATGCATCAACCATCATTTTCTATCTTTGGTCATAAGATTCAGAGCTAGAAGGTAGCTGAGTGATCATTTGATTTACTACTCCCCTCATTATGAAAAAAACTGAGGCCCAGGAAGCCCAAGAGATGAGAATGATCAAATGACAAGCTCCCAAGGGAGATGGGAAGGGATGGGATAGCTGAAGGATGTTTTATTAGGCAATGAGATGGGCTACCTTTTCCTCAAAGATGAACAAAGGAGAAGAGGCCAGCTAAAGAGGCCACCAGTAAGGTGGTAGTTTTAAGGTATGGAGGAGGAAGCACGAGAGAGCTCCTAATAGATGACCTTGATTTTCTCAGCAAAGTAGAAGTCGTATGGTAAGAGAGAGGGGATGGTCAGAGTTGTGTTAGACTTGAGGAGACAGGAGAAATTTTGGAAGAGCCACTGAGGCAATCATGACAGGGAGGCAATCAAAGAAGAATAAAAGGATCGCTTTGTAGGGATGAAAACCAATCTGAGTTTTGATAATGTAATGGATTCTTCCCAGAACCTCCATTTTGAGGAAGAGCCCAGAGCTGCCATCCTTTATTCTCCATATTTAAACATTTTACCTTGATTGATTTCTCCTTTACAGCCCTTTTCACCACTGGTGAATTCTTCCTGGGACCTCCATTTCAAGGAAAGGTTCAAATCATCTATACACCATACCAATACCTATTGTCCTTTTCTCCCTCTATTGAGTTCTTCTGCCAACCTTTGCATGACTCTCCACCATTTTCAATTTCTTCTTATGTGCTGTGTTTGAAGGCAGGGACTGCCTTATTGCTTGTCTTGCTTTTTTATCCCTCACACAGAGTATAATGCCTGGCACATAGTCAGGGCTTAGTAAGTGTTTATAGATTGTATTTGGTCCACTTGGGAGTGAACCCAGTCAGTAAGGTTGCACATCTTCCCCAAACAGTATTAGATAGCTTGGAAGCTGCAGAAGGAAAGTTAGATATTGGGGATGATACTGGGTGGAGGGCTGGCAGGAAGTAAACCACAGAAGAGTCAAGAGTCATGGGATTCAAGTGGAGAGTTATGCAGAGTTGAAGAAATTACCTATTGGTAACCAGGACTGTGAGGATTGTGACATAAAGGGAAATCACACACATGTGATAGACTGGGGGTCGGAGGTGGGGAGAAAAGTGGTAATTAAAGAACTCAACTGCTTTATACAAGACAGAAAACAGAAATGAGACAGAAGGTATATTGGAAAGGCAGATTTGCTTTTGTTTTTGTATTATTAGTGCCTAGCACAGTATCTGGCTATATGTTTAACAAAGCCTTAATAAATGAATGGATGATTATCCCTATGGGTGTCGAAGGTAGAGTGGAGATGCAGAAATTGAGAATCTTGATGAGCTAGGAGACCATGTTGTTTGAAGGGGTATTACGGTGAATACTGAAGACTTCAGACAAGAGGCCAGGAGTTGGAGAGAAGACTTTAAAATGTTGAATTCTTTGAAAATCAAGGAGAATGATGAGGAGGTTAGTAAAAGGTTCAATGAGAATCTGAGCAAGGCATTACGAAGTGGATCTCAAAGGAGAGGATGTTACTAAGTAATAATGGCAGAGGGACAATCTGAGAGTGAAAGAGGGAGCAAGAAATATGCCAACTAGTCTTCTTGGCTCCATGTTTCAAGGTCATATGAAAGAAAAAAAAACAACAGCATTGTAAAGGGAAGATAGAACAGAAATGTCTTCCAGAGGAAGCCAGGTTTCCACAAGAAGAATAAAATGGAAAGGGTGTGTGAGAGGAATAAATCTAGGCTAAAAGAGAGCTTGTTAGGAATAGAGGGAACACTGAAGTCATGGAAAAGCAGAGGTTGATAGTGATTAAGTATGGGGCTACAGCTGATCTTGATGAGGATGGGATGTTGAGAGGTTGCAAGGAAAAGGGTTTCAATTGATTCATAGGGATTAAGAGTGGAGGATGTGGGATGTGAATACAGATAATGAAACAATCCCTACCCTCAAGGGGTTTATGTTCTAATGGGAAAGATAATAAATGCATATATGTATGGACAGAATAATTATAAATAAAAGAAACATAAATCAATAGTCAGATCTAAGACATTTTTAGAGAGAGGACACAAGCAGTTGGGGGAGATCAAGAAAAGATTCATATGATAGTGGTGTTTGAACTGAATCTTGAAAGAAGAGAAGAATTCTATGAGGCAGAGCTGAAGATGGAGTACATTCCATCCATGGAGTATGGCCAATGCTAAGGTAAGGAGAAGGGAAACAACATCAATAAATAAGAAGCATAGAGAAGGCTAGTTTAGCTGGATTCTGGAGTGAGGGAGGGAGAGAAAGGTAAAATGAGACTGGCAATACAGGTTGGTGCTAGGTTATGAAGGTCTTTAAAAGCTAGACAGAGGGTTTAAAATTTATCCTAGAGGCAATATGAAGCAACTGGAGTTTATTGAAAAACAGAGTGACACATTCAGTTCTGTACTTAAAGAAATCTCTGGCACCTGAGTGAAAGACATGGTACATAGAGGCTTGAGATATAGAGACTAGTTAGGAGGCTATTGACATAACCCGGTTGAGAGGTGCTAAGAATCTTAGCTAATGTGGCAGTTACGTGAGTAGAGAGAAAGAATTGAATGTGAGCGATCTTGTGTGAGTTGATGTGATATGGTTTGGCCACCAATTTAATATGTGGGGTGAAAAAGAATGAAGAGTTGAGGATATTGCTCAAGTTCCAAACATGAAAGGTTAGAATGGTGATGCCTTCCATAGAAATAGGGATTTTAAATAACATGAAGGATTTGGGAGGAAACTCTATTTTGGACATGCTAAGTTTCATATGTTTCTGGGATAGCCAGTTTGAAACTTCCAATAGACCAGTGGTTCTCAACCTTCCTAATTGCCATAACCCTTTAATACAGTTCCTCATGTTGTGGTGACCTGCAACCACAAAATTATTTTCATTGCTACTTCATAACTGTAATTTTGCTACTGTTATGGATTGTAATGTAAATATCCGATGATGCATTTTTATTGTTACAAATTGAACACGACCCACAGGTTCAGAACCACTGCAATAGACTATTGGTGATGAAGGACTGAAATTCAGGTGAGATACTAGGGCTGGATACATGTGTCTATGAGTTATTTCCAAAGAAATAATAGTTAAAACTATGGGAGTTGATGATGTCACTTGGGGAGAGATTGTAGATGGAGAAGAAAAGAAGCCTGAGGACAGAATTTTAGAGAATACCACATAATTAGTGGGTATGATATGAATGAGTCAACAAAGAAGACTGAGAAGGAGAAGTCAGGTAGGTAGGTGTAGAACCAGGAGAGAAGGGTGTCACAATAACCCAGAGAAGAGTGAGTATCTAGGAGAACAGAGTGGTCAATACTGTCAAATGCAACAAAAAGGTAAGGGGATAAGGGCTGAGAAAATACCATCATATTTGGCAATTTAGAAATCATTAGAAGGTAGTAGGTGGCTCGATGATGCAGCGGAAAGAGCACTGGATTTGGAGACAGGAAAGTCTGAGATCGAATCTGAGCTCAGTCACTTACCTGCTATGTCATCCTGGGTAATTCACTTAACCTTCAGTTTCTTCATCTGTAAAATGGAGATAATCTTAGCACTTAGCTTCAGGATTAGGAGGATCAAACGAGGTAACACATGAAATGTACTTTTCAAACCTAACAGAGTTATATGAATGTTGTTTATTATGGTTGCTTTGGAGAAGGCACATGTTTTATCTCCCCATTAAATTGGAAGGGATTTGAGGGCAGAGAATGTCTTTCTTTATTTTTCCATGTTTAGCACCTAGGGTAGTACCAAACACAGGGCATTTAATCACACTTAATGCTGCATTGTTGTTTTTGGTTTTTTAACTAGTGATCCTCAGTCTCACTACATTTAAACAACTTTACAAAAGTTTTTTTTTTTTTAAATATAAACTATACAAAGTATTTGGGGAAAGACAAGCTTGACACCACTGGGCAAGGAAATCTTCATAGCATAATTTTGCCCTGAAATTACAATAACAAATACAAGAAGACAGAAAAGGAATATTTAAATTTCTATCTTGAGACAGTTGAGTTAGCATTGTTTTCACACAGTGTCCCAGTCCTTGCTGGCACATCTCAGTGTGAGATATTTGATCATTTTACAGCTGGCAAAATCATTCTTATCCTTAATTTTCTGCTGGCTATTTCTAATCATAGCCTGTGTCTTGATGAATGTCTCATGCTGTTGCCTGCAGAACAGAATTGAGAGGATGCTCAGAGAAGCCACATTGCAGCAGTGTACATTACATCCAGGGTCAAGAAGGGTTAGTGAAATTTTACTAGACTGAGGCGGCTGGAGTAAAATCTTCAGCCACTGATATCTGTGGGGGCATGTTTATTTCCCGGGATGGCCTGGGGATAGACTCCACACTGAAGTAATCTAGAAACCACCATGTTAGGTGGCTTTCCTTTAGCCCATGCCTTGATGGAGGTCAATGAGGAAGTAGGACTTCAAGAATATGAGAGCAATGGGGGTCACTGACCAAGAAGTTCAGGAGGGAGAACACTATTCCCTCTTTCTTTGCAACCGTACCTATAGTTGGATTGTCTGGAGGGAGATCTACCTCTTTTGTTCCCTCCCTGTCCCCTGGGGGGTGCATTTAAACCCTCTGCATTATAATACTGCTGATAATGCTAGCTGAAATAAATAGAGCTTTTATCTCTTTATATTTATTATATATATCTATATTTTATTTATATATCATCTCTTTTGAACCTTACAAATACCCTGTGTCAAAAATATTATCTTCTTTTTTTTCTAGAAGAAGATGAGATTTACAGAGTTTAAGTGGTTTTTCCGTGGTGGCATCAGAATTATGATTGAATCCTAAGTCTTTCTGATACCAAGTCCAGGACTCTATCCAGTATTTCCCCTGACATGTGACCAAATTTGCTGGGACTCATAGTTACTTCCTCATATACCAAATCTGATTCTCTATAAATAGCATCTCTTGAAACACATTATGAGGGATAATGGTCATCTCCAGATGGCTTGCCAGACCCCAGTCAGACAGTGTAGTATAATAGAAAGAACACTGGACTCCCATCAGGAGGAACTAGGTTGGAATACTGTTTATGATACTAATTGTGTGACCCAGAACAAGCCACTTGTCTTTTCTGTGCCTCAGTTTTACCAAATATAAAAAGGGCACAGTATTATCTATCTCACAGGGTTTTCATGAAGATTGAATAAAACAATGTCTAAAAGAACTTTGCAATCCTCAAAAGCCCTATAAAATGTTAGCTTTTATTTTACTTAGACACACAGGTTTGAATGTTTCTTGCTCAAGAAATTCTAATGTCTCCCTATTTTCTCCAGGATCAAATACAAACTTGTCCATGGGTATATAAAGCCCTGTATAAAGTCTGTTTTCTGCTCACCTTTCTAGGCTTATTCTCTTCACATATGCTAAGTTTCAGCCACACCGGTTGTAACAGTAAGCACCCTAGCATGCCTAGGGCGGCTACTAGCACAGGTTCTTAGATCTGCTTTTCTAAAGGAAAGCAACTCAAAATGGGTTAACAATCTTACTTTAATCAAACATATATCATTTACCTAGTTC
>JAQQSV010016760.1:0-11764 GCA_028646515.1 Pseudochirops corinnae | reverse complement strand
CAAATTTGACTTTTTAAGGCATTCTTCTCCTCATTGACTTTTTGAGCCTCTTTTGCCAACTGAGTTAATCTATTTTTTGAGGTGTTATTTTCTTCAGTCGGGTGGTTGACTCCATTATCATGATTTTCTTGCATCATTCTTATTTCTCTTCCCAATTTTTCCTCCACTTCTCTCATTTGGTTTTCAAAATCCTTCTTAAGCTGCTCTATGGCTTGTAGGAAGTCTTCATGTTTCTTGGAAGCTTTTGGTGTGGGAGTTCTGACTCTGTTGTCTTCCACCCGTTCCATGCTTTGATCCCAAAGAAGGAATCTAAAATTCGTTTGCTGTTCTTACTTTGCTCCCTTTGCCTACTCATGTTGTTGCCAATTGCTTTATTTTTTTTAGCTTTGTGGAACTCTGCTTCCCGAGGGGAAAGCTATGTCCTAAATTGCTGAGGTTTTCCCAGCTGGCGGAGCTATTAGGAGGCTGCCAGTTTTTTGCAGCCCCCACCAGCTTTGGCTCACTGAAAATGCACACCAGGAGCAGCACCCAAGACCACAATCTGGATCCAGGCTGCTCAACACAAGAACACTTAGCCTCTGAAAAATCGCTTGGCCCCGCTGCAATCTGCAGGCTGGGAAAGCAGACATGTGGAGGTTACTATAGGACCTCCACTTCTGCCACTTTCTTGCTCTGGAGGCAGTTCAGCCAGACCTCTTTTCTCCCCACAATTTAGCTGAGTTCCACTGACCTTTCACTTTGTCCTTGTTTCTTATGGGTTGATAGTTCTGCTGCCACAGCTGCCACTGATCCGCCCTCCTGAATGTTCTAGCTGTGGCTCATCCTAGCTGCCCTGGGGCCAAGCCGCAGTTTCAGGCTGGGCTGGTTTTGGTTCCCAGCATGCTGCAATGAGCTCTTCCTGTCGAGCTTCCTTCAGCGGGAGATGTGTTTTTCTGCATTTTTGTGAGTTTTGTAGCCCTAAAATTTGTTTAGAGTCACATTTTATGGGTATTTGAGATGACTATGTGGGAGCTGTGGAACCTTGTTGCTTTTATGCCACCATCTTGGTTCCACTCCAAGTTTTCTTTATTCAAGCCCCAGCACTCTATCCACTGGGTCACCAGCTGACTCTACTCCTCCCCCGCCCATGACTTATAGATGGTTTCACGAGTTGCAATGACCACAAATGCTGAAATTTTCAAAACTTATGTAGGCTGATAAAATACATATGCAAGAGATCAGTTAATTCATGGAGTGCTATGAAAATAAATGACATAAAAATCCTTCCCTAGTTTAGGAAATTCAGGTATTCGTCATGAATGTTATGCATGGTGGCAAAAAAAAAAGCATGATATGAACTCTAGGGGTGCTAATTTAACTCAAATAGCTGTCATACAGTATATGTAGGGGATAGTATTATGAGACAAGAAAACAAGAGGCAGCTAGGTAGTTCTATTGATAGAGATGGAGTCAAGAAGACAAGACCTGAGTTCAAAATCTACCTCAAACACTTACTAGCTGTGTGACCCTGAGTCACTTTATCTCTGTCTGCTTCACATTCTTCATCTACAAAAAGAGGATGATAATAATAGTTTCTACCTTACAGCATTATTGGCAGGATAAAATGAGATATATTCATAAAGCACTGTAGAAACCTTTAACCCTTTATAAATGTTAGTTGTTATGATTGTGTGTCCTTTATGTACCTCAAATGACAGGGTGAGCAGTTCATTATATAACCAACATATCATGGAATCATTTAACTTTTTTTTTTTTTTGCTTTTTGGAGGGCAATTGGGATTAAGTGACTTGTCCAAGGTCACATGGCTGGTAAGTGTGTCGAATGTCTGAGGTTGGATTTGAACTCATGTCCTCCTGACTCCAGGGCCGGTGCTGTACTTAGTCTCTACTCTACTCTACCTAGTCATCTACTCCAGTAGGTGCTCTACTCCACCTAGCCCACCCCATCATTTAACTTTTTTTAAGCAATAAAGAGATAAAAGCCAATAAGATGAAACAATGTTTAGTGGGGGATTTTAAAAAGAAATATTTAAGGAAAAACATCTATTAGAAAACTATTGCAATACTTCAGGGAAAAGTTAAGGGTCAGAACTGTGTTGATGGCAGTGAGGAAATAAAAAGCAAAGGGCATTTATGAAGGATATTTTTGAAGGACAATACAGATTATTTAGTAACTTCTTGTATGTTTGAGGATGTAAGGATGAGAAAAAAAGTTAAAATGATGTGGTTAGCAACTGACGTATATGAAAATTTGAATGGTTTCATCAACAGAGACCAAAAAAGTCAGAAAAAAAGAATGATTTTAGCAATTTTGAACCCAATATGTCAGTGGAACTTTCGATGTTCAGTAGGAAATTGGTCTGAAGTCTAGGCTTGAAACCTAATCACCTGTTGGATACCTCTAGGTTATTGAAATAGTTGCTCTTCTGTGTATAGACTTGGATAACTAGTTTAACAGCCCTCAGGTATTAAAACCTAATTAGATATTTCCAAATTCAGCTTCATTCTTGAATTCCTTGGAGCTAAAAAAAAAAACACACAACCTTAGCTGTTGTTTCATCTGTTAGACTGTGAGTTTTAATTTATCCATTCAACAGATTTTTTTTTCACTGTGCATTAGGCTGTGGGTTATACTGAGTGAATGACATGAACTCTGCCCTCCCTTTTATCCTCATGATAAAAAGAGCAGCTTTGTCTTGGCTGAAGGCAGCACAGTAATGGAATATACTTTGACCTGGCTCTGTCAGCAGCTAAACGTGTTACCTTGGGCAAATAATGAAACCTTTCTTAATTTAATTTCTCTTATTTTTATAATGAAAGGATTGCACTAGATCTTTATTTAGGTCTCTTCCAGCTCTAAAGTTAAACCTGTGTCTTTGTGGCAGGTAGTGGTGCTGATGACAATAAGCAATCAAGTCTAGAATCCTGAATCTCTTAACCTCTAGTACTGTTGAATTTTTTATAATTTGAGGCTTTAAATATTAAGGTATAAAATAATTTGAAATGAAAAAAAATTGTCTGTCATATATAAACAATACTTTCCTTTCTCCTGAGCCCTGGAGTAAGTAAACAGAATGCTGGTATTGAGAAAACTTTAATATGTGCCATCAAAATAAGGACTAGTCCAGTGATTTCAATGGAATAGGATGTTGCAAGTGGGAAAACTCCCATTACCAATACAGGTCATCGCCTTCTCACTGATTTATTATAATCTTGGAGAGCCTCATGGATCTCTAACAGCTTAAATGACTTGTCCAGCTTTCCACAACCAATACCTGTTAGAAGTACAACTTGAATACACATTCTCCTGGCTTTGAGTCCCTCTTGTCATCCCCTCCATCATCTTAGCTTCCCACTATAGAATATCAAAATGCATAGTATTTTCCATAATAAAGTACAACAACCACTTATTAAGGGAAGATTGTTGTGGTTTATCTGTGGTTTGTAAAGTTCTTGTCCCTGACTACAAAGGGCTTGCAATTTACTAGGCTGAGATACCAATGAACCTATAATACACACTATTAAATAAAAGGTGAACTAGAGTTTGAAAACAAAGTAAGATTTGAGCAAAGGGAAATCAAGCCTGAGGAAACTGAAGAAGCAATGTGATCATAGTGTATATAACAAAGAAGGATCAGATGTGGAGAGTGAGAGAGGCAGAGAGACAGAGAGAGAGACAGAGAGAGAGAGTTGGCTGTCCATTTTGGCTAAAGTGCTTTGAAAGGAACAGGAATTTTGTAAAGATGGGATGGAGGGCCAGAGAAAGCTGAACTTCACTCAGTAAACAAGAGAGAGTCACTGATTATTTTTACCAGTCAGAAACTATTGATTTCTATATATGTACAAAGTGGTTCATATTACTTACGCTGATAGCACATTCAAAGTACAACACAATATTTGGAATCTTGAAAAAATTGTGATTTAGTTGTCTTGTTCTAGGATCAACTGAAACCTACTACATACTTAAAGCATATATTTTGTTTCTGCAACTGGCGTGGCTCCTTTTTATACAAAGGAGGACCTATCGAATAATCACTATAATGATGATAGTTGACATTTATAGTCCATTCAGTCTAAGGAACACTTTATAAATCTTACCTAACCCTCACAACATTCAGAGGTAAGTATTGCTGTTGTCCCCATTTTCCAGATGAGCAGATTGGGGCCAAGAGGTTCAGTTGCTTATGCATAATTAGTGAATGTATGATGTAGAATTCATTGTCAGACTTTCCTGACTTTAATTTCATTACTCCTCACTAAACCAATCTTTAAGAGTTCCTAGGTCATTGACCAATATCCTCTCTCCCCAATTCTCAGTGTTGTTTTGTATTATTCAACAATCAATTTAAAATCAATAATTTAAATAATCTGTGTATGGGGGTATGGGGAGAGTTGAGAAGGAGAGACATTTGAGCTAAAGGAAAATAGCTCTGGCCAAGATTATTATAGCATATCAAGTTGAAATCAATTCTATGAGCATTTATTGAATGTCTGCCATATGCCAAGCACTGTGCTAAGCACTTGGAGATACAAAGGCAAACATTTAATTGCCTTTGCACTCAAGGAGCTTACTCAGCTTAATTCATTACTTTATTAAGTGCCTTGCCAATATGTCCTATACCATGACCTACTTAGAGAGCAAAACCAGTGAATTACTTGGACAATGTAAGTCTAGTTATAAGGGGTATGAAGGTGCCTCTTGCACAGGCTCACAACATATAATATGAAGATTAGTTATAGGAAAGCCTTTATTTCAGTCCACAGAAAATTCACAAGGTGCTAATTCACAAGAGCCTATGAACAAATATAGATGCATAAAGCTGTCAAATATTTGATCAGTTCTCTTCTAAAAGGGAATTGGACTTAGGACTGCTGTCAAGACAGCCTTCTGGGATTCCAGTAAATTACTCTTTCCCACAGAGTTCTACAAGCCACCTCAATATGTATAGTGGCGTAGTCTAAACCCTGCAATTTATACTCTACCCCCTTAAAGAAGGTGGGTTGGAGCAGAGACATGGCATGCAGTTTGCTGAATAATCATACTTCTAAATAGATCTGCACTGTCAAAGTAACTTACTGGCTTTGCTCTCTAAGTAGGGCATAGCATAGAAAGTTTGTCAACTCTCTTCCTTCTCTAAGCAGCAGAATCCATGAAGAGATTTTTTTTTTTCTCTAAAGATTCAGTACCTAAAATCTCATTGTCTGCAACTCTTGAACTTGGATTTACCCATAATGCAACTCCCAAAGTTAGTGCTGCCCAGGAAATCTTCTTTATCTAATAGAAAGCTAAAGTCTGAGATTATTCTCCCTAGGGGATTACAAATCTCTCCTCTGCATAGAAGGGGGTCAGAAGCAGTATGTGAATGGAAGTTATAGATAATCCACTTCCCCTTCATTTTTGTTGCACTTTGGAAGATGTTATGAGGGATAAGGAAAAGAGTACATCTTCTATGTATTCTTGAGAATACATTCAGTTTACTTTTGCAGGTCATTAAAAAGAATAAATGACTCTTTAGTTAGCTGTTTGCCAGGAGTTCCTTATGTCCATCAATTTGGTCATGGATTAACAATGGCTTTTTCAGGTTTATTGGGGGAACGTCTTTATTTGGTCAGGAATTTTCATGATCATATATTCTTTCAAATTTTTCATTTGAAATAGTCTATGTTATTTTTACATTATCTTTATTTTCCAATATATCCTTAACCCTTCCCATGCAACCAACAAGCATGTATTAAGTATCTACTATTTGCAAGGAGAAGAATGACAAATATCAAAAGTAGTTCAGGAACACAATATGCAAAGTTTCACACCTAATCCTCCTCACTTCTAAAAAGAATGGAGAAGTATACATTTGCTCAATTATTATTTGGTGCCAAGTTTGATTGTTATAAATATTCAGCATCCAATTTTGTTGTTCTTTTATCCATTTATCATATAGTAGACACTCTATATTATTTTCCTAATTCTGCTTACTTCACTATGCAGCAATATAGTTAAATCTTCTCATGCTTCTCTGAATTTTCCATATTCATGATTTCTTATGGCACAATGGTGTTTCCATTATATCCACACACCACAATTTGTGCAGTTATTTTCAAGTTAAGAGATATCCACTTCGTTTCTGGCTTTTTGTTACTATAAGAAGGTCAGTATTTTTTTTTCAGAATAGAAGATACTTTTCGTCAACATATTTGCATTTGTAAAGTCAGGTAAGATAAGTATTTTTCAATCTTCTTTGCTACATTTTTGAATGACTATTGAAGATCTCAAAGTTTAAAATTCCTGGTTTACATTCCTTTTGCACCCCTCTGGTACTTTGGGGTAGGGCTGTCTGCTAAATCATATACTTCGTTAGGCAGAAGGGCAACTTTTCTCTCTCCAACTCCATAATAGTATTTTCAAATGTGTCTGTGTTCTATACTTTGTTTTCACTTCCTTTTCTAATGCATTTTGCAGAGAATCTAATTTCTTCTCCAAATTGGAACTGTGCACTGCCACTTCTGATATTTTACTATCTACATTCTCATTGGTACTATCATCTCCAAACTCTCACATAAAAAGCTGCAAGAAGAATTGTCTTGGAATGTGTGTTTTGATTGAAACAGGACCTTGTTTAAATGTATCATTATTAATTACTTTGTTTTCCAACAAATGTGTATTCTTGCATGTAAGATCAACTTTTATTTGCAGAGATAAATTGAAAATTGCATTCACTTGGAATACAGATTTGAGACTATAACCAAGCCAGTTACTCTAGTTCACAAAACTATGATGCCCTCAGTTTTTCTGAGTTATAAAACCTAATTTATAAAAAGTATTTTTAAAAAATTAAGTTCTTTGAATTTTATTATTATTAATAATTGACCTTCACAGGTTCTGAGTTAAATCTGAGAGATAATTGTGTATTTTATTCATATGCATTTGTTTATGAATGTGTATGTTTATATCTATAATCATATGCATATGTGCACTTACAGATTTACAAATTTATGTATTAAACTTGTTTATGTCTATTTGTGGGTATGAGCCTTGTATATACATAAGTTTATGTATATATAGGTATATATGTATGTATGTATGGGAATAGATAGACAGACAGATAGATAGATAGATAGATAGATAGATAGATAGATAGACAGATGGATAGATTGAGATATAGCTTTTGGTCTTGGAATTCAGAGATTCAAGTTTCACTTCTGATATGCACTAAATGTGGGACCCTGAGCAAATGACACAAAAAACTTTCAATACCTCTCTCCATGACTTTGAAGATCAAGTATGCCAGTCTGCATTCATGGAGGAAGTTTCCCCACTGGGAATTCCCAATATCGATGAAATCACAACTCTTGTCCAAGAACAACAACAAACAGTGTATGTGTGTGTATGTATAAGGAAGCTAAGTGGTGCAATGGACCGAGAACTGGGCCTGGAGTCAGGAAGACTGCTCTTCTGGGTTCAAGTCTGACCTTAGATCCTTGTTAGCTGTGTGGATGAGTCACTTAGCCCTGTTTGCTTCAGTTTCCTTAACTGTAAAATTACTTAGAGAAGGAAATGGCAAACCACTCCTATATCTTTTCCAGAAAACCCTAAATAGTGTCACAAACAGTAGTACATGAATGAACAATAAATGCATGTGTAGTCTCTTTGGACCTCTTTTTATTGCTGATGGGTAAATCCAGCAATTATGAAAATTACTAAAACTTGCTGTTAATGCAGAACAACAACTTGTTTTCAAAAACCCTTTTTATAACATATAGTCTTAGAGCAGCAGTTGTCAACCTTTGGGTTATGTTCAATTTGTAACAATGAAAATACATCCTGCATATCAGATATTTACATTATGATTCAGAACAGTAGCAAAATTACATTTATGAAGTAGCAACGAAAATAATTTTATGGTTGGTGGTCACCACAACATGAAGAACTGTATTAAAGGGTAGTGGCATTAGGAAGATTGAGAACCACTGTCTTAGCGAGTTGCTTGGGCCCCTGAGAGCTTTATTAAATTGAACATAGTCAGATTAGCTAGTATGGATCAAGTGTGAGACTTGAACCCAGGTTATCTTCACTTCAAGTACTGCTTTCTCCTTTCTCTCCACAAAAGAGCCTCTCTAGTACCTCTCAAAAAAAAAACCAACCTTGAAAAAATTATAAAGATTGACTTTCAAATGTTTCAAAATTAAATAAATCTGAGTTATATAAAAGGGAAATGAGGCATCATCATTGTTTGAAAAAGCTCTCTGGCTGGTGGCCAAATTATTTTATTTTCAGACTTTTAATGTCTTAAATTTAATTCTTAATGATGTCATATAGAATGGTAAACAACAGATCTTATGACCTCAGGGAAGGAATGTATTAATTCTCATCATGTGCCTGTGTTTAGAAGGGAAATGTGTGAGTTCCAGTATGTATAATGCTTGTGCATGTGGGTGGAATTATAATATCTGTAATATATAATTCTGTCTTGCAGCTCAGAACTTCAAATGCCAATTATGTTCATGAGGACATCAATTTGTCATCATGTCCTGTGATATTTATGCTGAGCTTTAATTTCCTTTTTCTTTATTATTAATGATGCTTTCTACTTGTAAGAATTTTCATCTTGAAAGTATCTAAGATACATTAATCCTCATGATTTGTAGGAATTAATTATTCTTATTCTCACTTTATGATGGGCAAACTAAGTTACAGTTAATGTGGGTGATGTCCCAAATTTTCTAGGGATTCAAATAGGAATTCCTTGGGAAAGTCACTTGTGTATCCAGGGGTGGAGAACCTGGGACCTAGAGGCCACATGTGGCCCTTTAGGTCCTCAGCTGCAGCCCTTTGACTAACTTCAAGTTTCACAGAACAAATCCCCAAAATTTGAATTGAGTCAAAGGGCTGCACTTAATGACCTATAGGGCCACATATGGCCTTATGATCTCAGGTTCCACACCCTTGGAGTAAACATTAGATTTTTTTTTCCCTCTTCTTGTTTTTAGTTCTTTTATTATAGGAATCTGGGAAGAGAAAAATGCTTCCTTTTTTTCATTATGAATTGAACTAGGAACTTTTTTCTGTAAAGAATACCATTGTCACAGTAAGGAATCTAACTCATAGCCTGGTTTACTAAATTGCACAGATGAGTGGTGCATTCAAATATCATCATTTGAAGAAAGCTGTACAGGATACAGAGGCAGAGTGGAATTTTATCATATACATAGTATGTATTCTATTCTCAATTTTTAGGTTGCTTTAAAGTTTGTGATTTCTTTAAAACCATTCAGTGTTTTTGTTTTATAAAACTTCTTTATACCAAGTTTTAAACTGTTGGGAAAAAAATCTACTTCTCAAGTACTTAAAATAATATATTTAGATGATGGAAAAATGTCCATTTCTCTCAAACATCAACTGATGAAGGTGAAAATGAAAGGCAAACATTAGGAAAACAGCATAAGGAAACGGATTCTGAGAGCTGTCAGTAAAGGCCCAAAGGAGGTAAGGAAATGTGTTCTTGGAGAGGGGTACTAGACATTATGTGGGGAGGGGAGAAATGGAGAGTTTTAGAAAGAAAAGCCCTTTCGTCTTTTGGCTATTTTTTTTTAATTTTGTTTTCAAATTTTCATTAATTTACTGATTTTTAGTTTCCAACATTCACTTCCATAAGTTTTAATTTTTTCCCCATTTCTCTTTCTTCCTTCCCCATGATGGCTTGCAATCTGATATAGGCTTTATATATACATTCCCATTAAACATATTTTCACATTAGTCGTGTTATAAAGAAGGAGAAAGCCAAAACAAAACATAAGGGAAAAAAAAATAGTCTACTTTGCTTTGCATTCAGACTCCATAGTTATTTTTATAATGTCTACAGTAACTTTAAGTGGAATTTCCCTTTCTACCTCTTGCTGTTGGACTTTGCTAGTAAAATAGAAATGGTGAGGATTTATGTGCGTTAATTTTATATCCTGAAATGTTGTTAAAGTTGCTTATTATTTCAAGTAGTTTAACTTAATTTCTTCTTTGCCTATTCTAAGTCCTTCAATTTATTTTTCTTTTCTTATTCATAATTCTAACATTTCTAGTACCATATCAAATAATAGTGATGATAGTGGACATCCCTGTTTTACCCCTGATCTTTTTGGATATGCATCTAGCTTATCCCCATTACCTATAATGGGTACTGATTATTTTAGGTAGATGCTACTTATCATTTTATCTAAAGCTTCATTTATTCCTATGCTCTCCAGTGTTTTGAATAGGAATGGGTGTTGTATTTTGTCAAAAGCTTTTTCTGCATCTATTGAAATAATCCAATGATTTCTGTTTGTTATGTTATTGGGATAATCAGTTATGTTATTAGTTTTCTAATATTGAACCAGCCCTGCATTTCTGGTATGATACCTTATCAAAGTGTATTATTCTTCTGATAAGTTGCTATAATCTTTTTGCTAATATCTTATTTAAAACTTGTTAATGTTAATGTTACATGATAGAATATATAAAATCATATAATGTGATAGATGTTATTTTATATTCATTAGGGAAATTGGTCTATATTTTTCTTTCTCTGTTTTGGCTATTTCTGGTTTAGGTATCAGTACCATATTGTACCATAAAAAGAATTTGGTAGGACTCCTTCCCCAGTTTTCCCAAATAGTCTCTATAATATTGGAATTAATTATTCTGTAAATATTTGAAAAAATTCTCTTGTAAATTCATCTGGCCCTTAAGATTTTTTCCTAGGGAGTTCATTGATGGCTTGTTCAATTTCTTTTTTGAGATGGCATTATTTAAGAATTTTACTTCATCTTCTGTTAATCTAGAGAATTTATATTTTTGTAAATATTCATTTCACTAAGATTTTAAAATTTGTGGGTATACAGTTGAGCAAAATAGTTCCTAATTATTGTTTCAATTTCCTCTTCATGGTGGTGAATTCACCTTTTTCTTTTTTGATACTGGTAATTTGGTTTTCTTCTTTCTGTCTTTTATATCAAATTAAACAAAGGTTTATTGATTTTATTGTTTTTTTCTCATAAAACTAGTTCTTAGTTATATTTATTAGTTCAATAGTCTTCTTAAATTGAAAATTATGAATCTCTCCTTTGGTTTTCAGCATTCCTAATTTGATATTTAATTGGGGATTTTTAATTTATTTTTTCTAGCTTTTTCAGTTGCATACCCAATTCATTGATCTCCTCTTTCTCTATTTTATTCATGTAAACATTCAAAGATACAAAACTTCCCCTAAGCACCACTTTCACTACATCCCATAAACTTTGGTATGTTGTCTCATTATTGCCATTTTCTTGAATGAAGTTATTGATTGTTTTTATGATTTGTTGTTTGATCCACTCATTCTTTAGGATTAGATTACTTAATTTCCTTTTTTTTTTTAATTTTTTTTTATTTAGTCATTTACTTTTAATTTACAAGATTCAGTTGACAATCACTTGAGTTTCAGATTTTCTCTCCTCCCTTCCCCTCCCCCCCCATGGTGACGTGCAATCATGTATAGGATACGCAAATACTTTCACATTGTACAATAGTTTGGTCATATAGAAGGGTTGTAACCAATGAGTGATCACTGGGAAAAAAAAAAAAAAAAAAGCAAAACCAGACATGAAAGAGAACGATAACGAGTTTTGCTTCAGTCTCCATTTAAACTATAGTCTTTCTTTTTTTTTTTAATTTTATTATAGTTTGCACCGTTCATTTCCACAAGATTTTGATTTACATATTTTTCTCCCCCTCTTTCCCCCACCCACCAACCCAAAC
>JAQQSV010016759.1:0-11764 GCA_028646515.1 Pseudochirops corinnae | reverse complement strand
TGTACAAATTGTCTTTTGTGGTTGGAAAAAATAGTCTTACCTCTGTGATTCCTTATCTTCTTTTTCAGAATGACTTCAAGGACCACCTTATCCACAAAACCTTCCCTGACATCCCTCTTTGCTGGTGCTCTCTCTGACCTCAAATAATTTTGAGGAAAATTGGGAAAATTGTTTGTTTTCTCACACACACCACCTGAGTAGAACATAAACTTTGAAGCCAAGATCAACTCATTTTTCCCCCTTTTATCCACAATTGACTTACATGATTGCATTGCTTAGTAAATATTTGTTGAATGAAATGTTAAGAAGCAGCATGACTATCAAAATGAAATTGGATTTAGCATTTGGGAAGTACTGGTGACCATTGAGAGAGAACTTTTGATTTATCAAAGGACATAAGCAATTTCAATGGAATGCAGTGAACGTGGATAGTGAGTAAATAGAAGCCCTAGCAGCTTTGATGATGGTCAAAGAAAGAAGATCATTTTTTTCTGGGAGAAAAGTTAGTAGCTCCCAGAAGCCTTTTTTCATACTCTGTCTTATCACCTGCACCACAATAGCCTAAAACTGTTCTGCCCACTCTTATGTATTTGGAGAGGGAAAAGGACAGTGCATTATAAAGGAAAGAAAGACTCAATAAAACCTAGAAATCTCTGATCATCTAGTTCCATTTTCTGAAAGCTTTAGTGAATTCCCATTATATATTGAATAAAGTCCAATCTTCTTATATTCCATCAAAGGCTTTCCAAATTCTTAACTCACCTTAAGAATTTCAATGTGATCTCCCACCATTCCCCAATATATACCATATTCACTGGTCAAACAGGATTGGTTTTTATCCTCTAAATCAGTGGTTCTCAATCTTCTTAATGCCACTACCCTTTAATACAGTTTGTCATGTTGTGGTGACTCCCAAACATAAACGAAAATAATTTCATGGTTGGGGGTCACCATAACATGAGGAACTGTATTAAAGGGTCATGGCATTAGGAAGATTGAGAACCACTGCAAATTATACCATATACTTTCCTGCTTCCATGCCTTTCCTTATGCTGTTCATTTCCCCTCCAATGGCTTTTTCTAATCTGCCCCTCAGAATCCAACCTATTTTTTAACGAATAGATGAAATATGACTGTTTCTGGGAAGGTTTCTCTAATACATGTCATGCAATTCCTTCTACCTCTATGATGTCACAGTGCATTTTTATTATTTTTAGTTATAGTTGTGGCAGTTACATGATATAGTAGATAGATGTCCAGGTCTGGAATTAGGAATATTCATCTTCCTGAGTTCAAACCTGACCTCAGACACTTACTAGCTGTATGACCCTGGGCAAGTCATTTAATCCTGTTTGCCTAAGTTTCCTCATTTGTAAAATGAGCTGGAAAAAGAAATGGCAAACCATTCCAGAATCTTTCCCAAGAAAACCCCAAATGGGGTTGCAAAGAATTAAACACAACTGAAAGACTGAATAGCAGCAGTGAACTGTAAAATCCTTGGTGGCTGGGATTATGCCATACATATTTCTTCTTTGTTAGATAGGTGCAGGATTTACATTTAACTTTGTTGTTGTTTAGTTGTTCAGTGATGTCCAACTCTCCATGAGAAGTCCATGGGGTATTCTTGGCAGAAATATTGGAATGGTTTGACATTTCCTTTTGTAGTGTTTTCCCATTTTACAGATGAGAAATTAAGGCAAATAGGGGTTAAGTGACTTGGCCAAGATCACACAGTTAGTAAGTATTTGAGGCCAGATTTGAAGTCAGATCTTCCCACTTCTAAGTCCAGTGCTCTATTCACTGCATCGCCACATTTAGTTTACTTACCACAGCCACATTTATTCAATAAATTAATGAAGACAGAATAAAGACAAATACAAAATGAATAAAGGAGACAGATGGGCACTTACTGATTTGGTGATTATTAATGTAGTTAGCAACTATATTGTTTGAAATTGGGTTTTTAAGGAATACTTGGGACACTGAATTGTTCATATCCCTTAATTCAGCAATCACCAAATAAGTATATATCCCAAGATAGAAAGAAAAGTTTCATATATAGCAAAGTATTCTGAAAAATACTGGCAAAAAAAGAAAAAAAATAGATTGAAAGTGGATATCCAGGTATTTGGTAATATCTCAATAAATTGGTATATATAGATGCAATAAAATATTATACTATAAAAAACAAATATAAGGAAATGTGGAAAGATTTATGTAGATGGAAATAAGCAGAAATAGGAAAGCAATCTATACAATCGCTATAATAATAGAAATTTAAAAGTACACTAAAAGGAAATCAAATCATGAGTGATCACAATGATCTATCTTGGACCTGAAGAATAAATGATGAAACAGAACTTCTTCCTTTGAAGAAATATTGGGGAAAGACTGGAGAAAAAATAATGCATATTGTGTGGACTGTGGTTCACTGTGTAGGTTGTTTTCCTTTAATTATTTTAATTTGTTATAAAGGAACCCTCAGTGTGGGTAAAAGGTAAAAATGACATCATGTAAAAATATTACCAATAAAACTGATTTTTTCAAATGAATAGATGGCATCGATTAAAGTGAAGAGAAAAAAAGGAGCATGGTCTGTAAGCAGTATATAAAAGGAAACAAACCATGTTAACATTGGTATCCCTACTCTCTCTGCCTCCAAGCTTCATTCCTAATGCTTTCTATCACCAATTTTACTATCGTTATTCAGTTGTTTTAGTCATGTCCAACTCTTTGTGACCCCATTTGTGGTTTTCTTTGCAAAGATACTAAGGTAGTTTGCCATTTCTTTCTGCAGCTTATTTTACAGATAAGGAAACTGAATTGAACTGAGTTAAGTAACTTGACCAGGGTCATGCAGCTAGTAAGTGTCTGAGTCCAGATTAAAACTCATCTTCCTGACTCTAAGCCAGGTTCTCTATTCACTGCCCCACCTAGCTGCCCCTTCTAGTACTCATGCTCTTTGCTGTTTGCTCGTTCATGTCACACAGTGATCTAAACCTAAATATTTCCTTCTTAAAGTAAATATTCATGCAAACTGATGTGAAGGGTCTCACTTGAGGCAACTACATTCATTCCTTTGTCTCCTCTGAAAGGTAGATATTTACAGAGTGCAGGTAGAGAAGGTAAAGATGATAAGAAGGTAAGAGATGGTAAATTGCTTTTTTAAAAAAAGGTTGGAAAAGAAGAATTAAACAGCGACAAGGATTCTAAGCTCTGTCCTCTATAGTAGGAGTTTCCCTATCAATCTCCCAAGAACCTGCAGTCTTAACAATTGGAGATAGGGTTTTCCCATGTCTCTGAATTTCCTCTACCATTATTTTACCTGTATGTATAGTTCCCCCTTTTGCCCCTTTATGGTCCACAATTCAACCTAATTCAACAGACACACTAGGTGACCACTAGATGTATTCATCCCTGAGTCAGATGTTGTGGAACAAACCTAGTCCCTATATTCTGCTGGTCCATTATGGGAGGACAATATACACACCTACAACAAAAAAGCAAAATAGGATCCTACATGATTTTTTTAAACCACTGGGGATGGTGGTAAATAAAGACCTACATGAAGACTCAAGAAATCCTGGGTGCAAGATACACTTCTGAAAATTACTCCCCATGTTCCCCTGGGCACAAGTCACTTATCTTTACTATCAGCTCTCTAAGACTATAACATATATATAAGGCATAGATTACCTTCATTGGCAGAGTTGCCTCATTTGAGATTTCCATGTACTATACTAATGAAATCATAAGTCCAGTCCTTATCCCTGTTTCCTATATAATAAAACATTTCTATCAATATAAAAAGGTGTCAAAATGTGTGGCAGAGATAGTCAAACAGAATCCTCCATCTTACCAGGCTCATGTGGAAGAGAAAATGACCGTCTTTGTTCACCACTAGAAAGAACATGCCCATTTAATTGTGAATCCTAGGCCTTTATGCAAAAGTAGAACTGAGTGATATGGTCATACTACAGATATGATTTTCCCACAGGGAATTGCCAGTGCAGGACAGATCTAATCTTTGGCTCTCTGTGGGGATGATTTTCTTGGCTGACGTGGGAGTAAAAAGAAAACAATGTCACCGAGGGATTAATAGGACACATTGACTGAAGTCTCAAAGGACTTTAAAATAGAAGTCAAACTGAATTACATCCCCAACTTTTTCTGAGTAGTTGTGGGTCATTATAAGATGTAGTTCTTTTCCCCAAAACCCAGGTGAAATTGCTGTATAAATCTTCATCTGTGAGGGCTTAGTTCAAGCTCCTTCTCTTCTATTATATTTCGAGGAGATCCATTCTTGAAATTCTACCTCCTCTATATCGTACTGCACTAAAACTCATATCACACAATTTTGGCAGTTTGTTCTCATCTTATTATTTCTTGTTTGGGATACATTACCCTACATCCCTGTGGGACCATCCAGTGTTATTCATACACGTCTCCCATGGGAACCTGGCACAGAGTTTTGCACATAGTAGGCACTTAAGAAATATTTATTATATAACTGGCTAAAATTTGCATTTACTTATCCCTATTAAATTTCCTATTGCTGACTTCTGCCCATAATTCTTAGCTACTGAGATATTTTTGGATCCTGTCTCTATCACTGAATGTGTTACTTGTTTCTCCCTGTTTTGCATCACTCTTAGTTTAACAAATGAATCGTATGTTCCTTCATCCATGCTACTGGTGTGTGTGTGCGTATATATATATATATATATATATATACACATACATACACACATACACATATATGTGTGTACATGTATATGTACATATGTGTGTATATATGTACATATATATACATATATATGTACATATATACATATATAGAGAGAGAGAGAGAGAAAGAAGCGAGAGAAAGAGAGATTGGATGATTGGATGGAATTGGTCACGGATAGGTCCTTATTGTGTTCAGCATTAGTTTTTGTTGTTGTTTTAGTTTCGTATGTGTCTTTCTACGTCGATATAATTAATTCAACTTGACTATAAAATCTCTGAGGTCAAAGCCTAAATTTACATCCTCAGCCATATCAAGAAAAGTTCCCAGAACAAATGAGTCAGGAAGATAACGGGTCAAAGATTTATCTACAGTAGCTTTCAGTTTGGTTCAGTTGTTGTCCTTCATTTTTAAAAAGGACCAAAATAACATCATTCTGTTGAAGTCAAGGTACAATGTGTCCAACTGTGGCTATATGAAAAAAACTCATCTCCTGATATTTAGGCTTATGCCTACTCCTGATAAATGGTACTTCTGGGCCAAAAGTCACCACCTGAATCCCTGTGATGTTATCACCTGAGAGTTAAAGTACACAAGGGAACAAGAAGATGGGAAATATGTCCCTGTCATTTCTCTGGTCTTGTGCAGAGAGATCTGTTTCAATTGATCTCTAGTAAATATTAAAATCTCTTCCTTGCTTGCTCGCTTACTGTCAGTCAGGTGGAATCCATTTCCAGTCCTTGTGATCTGTATCTTGCCACTGGACCCAGATGGCTCTGGAGGAGAATGTGAGCCTAGTCACTTTGCATAGGCCTCCCTGACTTAAATCCCGTTAATTTGCATGTCATGGCATCACCTCCATGATGTCATGGTCTTCTTCTTCAAGAATGAAGGACAAACAAACAGCAATAACAACTGTCAGTCAGCCACAGGAATTTATTAACTTTTTATTATGTGACAAACACTGTGCTAAATGCTAGGATTACTAGAAAAAAAAAAGGCAAAAAATCCCCAATCTTTACCTTCAAGAACAGTACATTCTAAAAGATAGCAAATAAATAACTGGTACATCATACAGGTAATATGAAGAGATGAAAGTAATCTGAACACCTCCCCACATACACAAAAGGAAAAGGCCTCCTGCAGAAGTTGGGAATTGATCTGAGTCTTGAAGGAAGTCAGGGAAACTATGATATGAAGATGAGGAGGAAGACCACTGAAGGCATGAGAAACAGCAAATACAAAGAAATATATGGAGATGTAATAATACTGGGATTCAAAGATCTTCCATACCCCTTGAACTTGCTGACATAGCAGGAAGGGGTGGAGCAAGAGAAAGCTGGAACCAAGCTAATGTCAGAGCTGTGGTGACTGGAAACAGCAGCAACAGCGGGAACTCCTTTTTTTTTGAGCCTGCCAGTATCTCTGCTAAGGATTCCTGCTGAGGACTGCCCAGGACGGGAACTGCTGGGGGTGGGGGGAGCTGCTGGGAGCAAGCTTCCTGGATGCTGAGCAGTCGTCATGAGTGAGGAGAGGAGGATCTTTGCCTGAAGTAGCCTGTCCTGTTTTGAAGGCTTCAGAATGTGGGTGTTTACTACTTTAACTACATGTGCCAACTTCATAACTGCTGTGTTGGCTTTGACTTTCTGGCTTCGGGACTCAGTTTTCAGGTATTTTAATAAATGCTCTAGCTATATTTCCCATGTAGAGAGCCTGTTACATTTTCTGATTAATAACCATATCAGCATACTTATAGTTGCTGTAGGCATTGTGAATACTGCATTGCTGATACAGGAGGCTAGAGGTGAAGTGAATTATTAGATGAAACATAAGTATACTAGTATTACTGCATTGTAGAATGCATGGGAGGGAATAAAACACAAGAAAGATGCTGAGAAAGGCTTTAAATGTCATGCAAATTTAATATTTTACCCTATATATAATAGTCACTAGAGCTATGGAGCAGGAGAGTGAATTTATGGAAAGCATATTGGTGGCTGAATGGAGGATGTATTAGTGTGGGAAGAAACTTGAGCCAAGGAGACTGGATGGAAAATCATTGCCATAATACAGATAAGAATTCTGAGAGACCGAACTGGTGTTGTTCCGGCATGAATACAGAAGGCAATAATGGTGATATTCCTATATATATATATATATATATGCACATACTCATATGTGTGTGTATGTGTGTGCAATGAAGGTTGAAACAATAAAATTTGCAAGGAATTGGATATGTGGGATGAGTACCAGTGAGAAATCAAGGATTATACCAAAGTTTTAAGCTTTTGGAGGATGATAGTATACCCCCAAATATTGGGCAAGTTAAGAAGAGAGGAAGCATTAGAGGGCAGAATGAAGATAATGATTTCTGTTTTGAACATATTGAATTTGTGATACTTAAGGAATACCCAGTTAAGAAATTTCAAAGGCAGTTTCTGGTGTCAGAGTGGAGATAATGATGTAATGTCAGCTCAGAAGAGAGGTTAAGGCTGGATTTATAGATTTGAGAATTATCTGCATAAAGATGAAAATTGAATTCACAGTTCAGGAGATGATATTATCAAATAGTCAAATAGTATTGAGTGAAAATATACTGGTGCATAAAACATACCATTTAGGGATACTTTCAAATTATCTTTTCTTTCTTGATGTTTTCCTGTTTCTGATGCAATCCACAGCTAACAGCTGGGAAGGGTGTGGTGGATGTCTATTCCCGGCTGGCATATTGTGAGTGCTGGTGAAGAGGAAAGTACATGACTCAGTTTCAAATGTCCTGCAGCGCTGGACACCACTGGTTCAGGTACTCCCCCCCCTCCCCCAACCTCACATCCTTGAAAATACAGTCATTTCCCTTGGGAGAAGTTTCAGACCCATTCTTTTCGGGGCCTGGTGCCTGCATGCCTGGTAAATCTCAGGCTACTGAGGCCACTCTCCTCTCTCCCCACCCTCCCACCTCCTCAACTGCAAGACCTGTTCTGCATTGCCAGACACCTCCCCAACATTCCCTGCAACCACACACTAGTGGCACAGGTCTTGAGAAGACCCCAGGTTGAGGACAAACTGCCACCCAGACTCATTTCTCTCTGAAGAACTTATTTCAAAGCAAGGAGAGAAAGAAAATGAAACCATCAAGAACCTAGAAATGAATCAAAGACTTTCCCCTGCCTAAGATCACCTAGGCTGGTAAGTGGAGGAAAAGTTGGGAACAGAAATGTGAAAGATGCAAGAAAATCATGAAAAGAGAATCAACAACATGACTGAAGAAAATAACACCTCAAAAAAATAGACTAACTCAAATGGCAATAGTGGCCCTAAAAGCCAATTATGAGGAGAATGCCTTAAAAAGCTGAATTAGTCAGATGGAAAAAAGAAACTCAAATCTCACTGAAGAGAATACCTCCTTTAGATTGAGTTTGGAGCAATTTTAAGCTAATTACTTTATGAGAATACAAGATGCTATTAAATAGATCCAAGGAATGAAAAAATAGAAAGCAATGTGAAATATCTCTTTGGAAAAACCACTGCCCTGGAAATAGATCCAGGAGAGATAATTTAAAAATTATTGGACTACCTGAAACCATGATAAAAAAAAAAAAGAACCTAGAAATCATCCTTCAAGAAATTATCAAAGAAAATTTCCCTCATGTTCTTGAACCAGAGGATAAAATAGAAATTGAAAGAATTCACCAGTTGCATCTTAAGAAAAAAAATCCCTAAAAGCAAACTCCTATGAATATTATAGCCAAATTTTAGAGCTCCCAGGTTAAGTAGAAAATTTTACATGCATCCTAGAAGAAACAATTTGAATATTGTGGAAACACAATCAGGATAACACAACATCTAGAAGTTTCTAAATTAGGGATTGAAGATCTTGGAATATGATATTCCAGAGGTTAAAGGAGATAGGTTTAAAATAATCACCTACTCAGCAAAAGTGTGCATGTGTTTCAGGGGAAAATATGGTCATTCAATGAAATACAGTACTTTTAAGCATTCTTGATGAAAAAATCAGAGTTTCATAGAAAATTTGACTTTCAAAAACAAGAAGTAAGAGAAGGATGCAAAGATAAACAGAGCAAGGAAATAATAAGGAACTTTTAAAGTTGAACTATTTACATTCCTACATGGAAAAGTGATAATTGTTACTTATGAAACTTTTCTCAGTATGAGGACAGTTGAAGGAAATATAAATGTGTGTTTGTATATATAATGTATATACATGTACATACATATATTCATATAGTATGTTATATGTGGGTATAAATACCGAGGTGAGTGTGTATATATGTGGACATTATATATATATATATATATATATATATGTATAAAATATATATGTCTATGTATGTATGTATACAGGATCAGTTGAATATGAAGGGATGATATCTAAAAAATAAAATTAAGAGGTGAGAGAGGAATATAATGAGAGAAGGAGATAGGGAGAGACAGAATAGGTAAATTATCTCCTATAAAAGAGGCAAGAGAAAACTGTTCCAATGGAGGGGAAGAGAAGGAAGGTGAAAGGGAACTGGTCAATCTTAGTCTCATTGACTTTGGCTTATGGAGGGAACAACATACACACTAAATTGGGTATCTTCCCCCATAGGAAAGTAGGGGGAAGGGGATAAGAGGGGATGATAAATAGGAGGGCAGATTGGGGGGGCAGGGTAGTTAGAAGCACATGCTTTGAAAAGGGACAAGGTCAAAGTAGAAAACAGAATATGTGGGGGGCAGGTTAGGATGGAGGGAAATATAGTCAGTGTTTCACAATGTATCCATTATGGAAATGTCCTCTGTAACTACACATATACCACCTATTTGGAATTGTTTATCTTCCCAGTAAGGGTGGGTGATGAGGGAAGAAGGGAAAGAATCTGAAATTCAAAATTTTAAAATCAATTTGTTTTTTAAAATTACTATTTTTATTATTCTTATCATTAATTATTATTATTTACATGCAACTGGGAAATAAGATATACAGGCACTGGGGTATGGAGATCCATCTTGCCCTACTGGAAAGTTGGAGAGAATATGTGGGAGAATATAAAAGAGAGCAGATTGAGGGAGTGGGGTATTCAATGAGATCATTGTTTGAGATGGTGGGTAGGGGAAAGACTGGGAGAAAATTTGTAACTCAAAATGTTGTTGAAATGAATGCTGTAAACTAAAAATAAACAGTTATAAAAAGTTATACAAAGTTAGTTATAAAAAAATAGATTGGAGCAAATGGTAGCTAATAACTTTTTGAGAAAGCAACATAATATAAAATAAATCCAAACAAATGAAAAAAAATAGAAGGCAATGTGAAATATCTCATTATAAAAATCACTGACCTGGAAAATAAATCCAGGAGAGGTAATTTAAAAATTCTTGGACTACCTGAAAGCCACAAGCAAAGAAAGAGCCTAAAAATCATTCTTCAAGAAATTCTCAAGTAAAATTGCCCTGATATTCAAGAACCAGAGGGTGAAATAGAAATTGAGAGAATTCACCTATGGCCTCTTGAAAAAAATCCCCAAAAGAAAGCTTCTAGGAATATTATAGCCAAATTCTAGAGTTCCCAGGTGTGGGAGAAAATATTACACATAGCCAAGAAGAAACAATTTGAATATTGTGATAACACAATCAGGATAACACAAGACCTAGCAACTTCTACATTAAAGAGTTGAAGACCTTGGAATATGATATTCTGGAGGTCAAAGGAGCTAGAATTAAAACAAAGAATCACCTACCTAGCAAACTTGAGTATAATGCTTCAGGGGACAACATGGTCATTCAATGAAATAGAGTACTTTCAAGCATTCTGGATGAAAAAAACAGAGTTGAACAGAAAATTTGACTTTCAAATACAAGAAGCAAGAAAAGCATGTGAAGGTAAACAGGAAAAAGAAATCATAAGGAATTTATTAAAATTAAACTATTTACATTCCTACATGGAAAAATGATAATTGTAACCTATGAAACTTTTCTCAGTATGAGCATAGTTGAAGGGAATATATGTGTGTATGCATACATATATATGTATGTATAAGAGAGTCTCTTTGTGTATATATAATATATGTGTTGTGTGTATGTACCCATAGACAGAGGGCATGGGATGAGTTAAATATGAAGGGATGATATCTAAGAAAAAATAAAATTAAGAGGTGAGAGAAGAATATATTGGGAGAAAGAGAAAGGGAGAGATAGATTAAGGTAAATTATCTCATATAAAAAAGGCAAGAGAAAACTGTTACAATGGAGGGAAGAGCAGGGAGGTGAAAGGTGAAGTCAACCTTACTCTCATTGAATGTGGCTTAAGGAGGGAATAAAATACACAAGTAATTGGATATCTTACCCTACAGGAAAGGAGGGAGAAAGAGGATAAGAGGGAGGATGATAGAGGGAAGGACAGATTTGGGGAGAGGGTAGTTACAGACAAATACTTATGAAAAGGGATAGTGTCAAATTAGAAAATAGTATAAATAAGGAGTGGGTGAGGATGGAGGGAAATATAGATAGTTATTCACAATAGAACTACTATTGAATCGTCTTGCATAACTACACATGTACAATCTATATTGAATTGCATGTCCTCTCAGTGGGGAGTAGGTGAGGAAGGGAGAAAGGAAAGAATCTGGAAATCAAAGTTCTAAACACAAATGTTAAAAAAATGTTTTTTACAGGCAACTAAGAAATAAGATATACAGGCACTGGGGTATAGAAATTATTCTCGTCCTACTAAAAAGTTGGGGGTGGAGATCGGAGAGGATAAAAGAGAGAACAGATTGGGGGAAGAGGTATTCAGTAGGCTTGCTACTTTGTAGCAGGGTGTAAGGGAAAGATGGGGAGAAAATTTGTAACTCAAAATCTTGTGGAAATAACTGTTGAAAACTAAAAATATATAAATAAATTGGGGAAAAAAAGAAAGAAATAAAAAAAGAAAGAAACACCCTATGAAAGCAGCCATAGGACTAACTTTTATTTTCCCTTAAGAAATACAGAGTCCACTGGGAGGGCGGAGCCAAGATGGTGGCGTAGCAGCAGCAACATATC
>JAQQSV010016758.1:0-11764 GCA_028646515.1 Pseudochirops corinnae | reverse complement strand
TGGCAAAACAACATCAAAACAGGCAGACAAAATACCGGCATCACAGCCATGCCTCCTCAATTCTTGGCAGACAAAATACCGGCATCACAGCCATGCCTCCTCAATTCTTGGCAGCTCCGGGTGGCAGTTCTCAAAAGTCCTGGGCAGCTCCAGCTGGCCCTCAGCAGTCTTTCTCTCAGCAATTAAGGCTCCACAAAACTGGATACTGCTTTCCTGGCCTTTTCTGCTTGGGCCTATCTCCCAATTCATGGCTCCTCCCAGTTCAGCCCTCTCTCTTCACTTCAACAAGTCCATCCCACAAGTGGGATTCACAAGCTCCGGGTTTTAACACTCAACCCAAAAACCAAGCCAATACAGGGGCATCTCCAAATTCCATTACCATTACAGCATATTAAGGGAAGAATTAGTTCTCAGCAAAACTAAAGACGTACAAAAATATTTATAACTTTTTTGAGGTGGCAGAGAATAGGAATCTGAGCAAGTATTGATAATTTGGGGAATGGGTGAACAAATTGGGCATATAAATGTGTTAGAATACTGATGTGCTCAACCCTTATCAGCGTGACGACCAACCAAGATTACAGAGGACTAATGATAGAACACACTACCCGTCTCCTGACCAAGAGGTGAAAGACTCAGAATGCAAAATGAGACAAATTGGGGGAAGGGGATATGGACAGTTTGGACATTTGTTTTGTTGAACTTTACATGTTTGTATTAGATGTTGTTTCTCTCTTGATCTCAGATTGCAGTGGGATGGGGACAGCTCTGGGGAAGGAGGATGAGAAAGTAGACCTTGGCTGATTAAAATTTTAAAAAATTCTCCCCTCCAAGAAAAAGGTATCTGATGTGAAAGCTATTTCATGATGTATCACTTCTTAAAATCCTGGTTATAATATTTTTATTGTATAGGATTTTTTTTAAAACAGATCCATTTATCTTGTCTACTTAATTTATCCTATTTTGGGGATCAATGAGTATTTATTTCTCCTTTCCTCTAAAATTCTGTTTTCCTTATATCTCTCTTATATACTTACTATGCACTATTTTATATTACAGTTATTTGAATATCATTCCGTTATTAAATTGTAAACTGCATGAATCAGAAAATCAAGCATTTATTAAGTGGCTACTGTGAACACTGTAGAGAATACTCTCTGTATAGTAAGTCCTTAATAGATGATTGCTGGATATTTATGTGTTTGTTAGCAGCGTGGTATAGTAGAGTGCTAGACTTGGAGAATAACTCGCCTCTGATAATTATAACTATGTGACCAGCTATGTTTTCTTTCACAACAAAAGAATATGGAAATGTTTTGTGTGATTAAACATGTATTATCTATATTTAATTGTTTGCCTTCTCAAGGGGAGGTGGAGAAAGGGTTAAAATTTGGAACTCAAAAGTTTTAAAAATAAATGTTAAAAATTGTTTTTACGTGTAACTGGGGGAAAATAAAATACTAAAAAAAAAAAAAGAAAGGATGGCTCAGCCATTTCACAGCTCCCACAACAGTACATTGATCTGCCTGTTTTTCCTTAGCTCCTTCAGTGATTGTTATTTACCTTTTCTGTCATCTTTGCCAAGCCGATGGGTGTAAGTTGGAACCTCAGAATGACTTTAATTTGCATTTTTCTAGTTATTAGGGATTTGAAACTTTTTTTATGTGGTGATTAGTTGCTTGGATTTTTTCCTTTGAAAACTGACTTCTGCTTTTATAGATTTAGACTACCAACCTGTATGTATGTGTTATCTCTTTAAAAATAAAATATGGTGATAAATTCAAATGAAATTCAACAACAATAAAAAATGTGTGATTAGGAAAAAGTCATCTAACCTCTCCTCAGTTTCCTCATCTTTAAAATAGCAATAACAGTTCAAGGACCTACCTCAGAGGGTTTTTATAATGATCAAACAATCAAACATTTACGTGTAATGTAAAATTACTCATTTTATTTCTCATCTCTCTCATTTATTCCCTTATCCATAGAGGTCAATGACACGTACATTTTTCCATGCTCCCCTAATTTACTTAGGAAAATCACCCTTTATGTTTAAATCATTTATCCATTTTGACCTTATATTGGTATATGGTGTTAGATGTTGGTCTATACCTAGTTTCTTCCAAGTTTCTTTCCAATTTTCCCAGTATTTATTGTCAGATGGTGAATTCTTACCACAAAAGCTTAGATCTTTAGGTTACCCTAGGCTTTTTGGTAGGTAGTGGCTTTCCCTCTGGAATTTATGAATGAATGAATGAATATTTATTCTTAATTTGTTCAAGCAATGCACTAAGCTCTAAGGATACAGATAAAAAAAAATAAGAGTCCCTGCTCTCAAGAAGCTCACATTGAGGTGGAGGAATTAACACACATGAAAGGTTTCAGCTGCAAGTTAGATGGAAGGGTCCTGTGGCTCTTGGAGCAACAGAAAAGCAGACGGTAATACCTCTTCTTTCATGTTCTTCCCACTGATAAAACCATGTCTGTTTAGACGTTTAACTATTTGATAGTGCCAAGGACTTTGGTGACAAGAACTTTCTTGGTTTTCAGTAGCTTTGAATTGCAGCTATTCTTGTAGCACCTATAGGAGCAGTTGCCAGGCTACATCTCTACAGAGATTGCTTTCCAGGATGATAACTGCAAGCACTGGGCTGGAAGGATTGCTATTCCAAAGATTCTAGGATTCAAGATTCTGGGTCTTCTCCATAGGGGCCTGAGGAGAGATGGTGGTCAAGGTGGTAGCAGTGGTTTTGACTTGCCTTGCACATGCTGCTGCTTGTCTCTCAGCGCACCTTGCTGTGTCATCTAGGTTGGGAGTGGCACTTAGATGGCAGTTGATTGGGGTGGTTAGCCCCTTCCCCAGATTACTACTGTGGAGACTAAGATGGTAGTCTGGGGTTTTGGCTACTCCCGGGGTTCTTATACTTGCCTCTTGGTGGCAGTTGGTCAGTTATTATTAATAGTTGTGAGCAAGGTGGATCCTGTTCCTTGATGATTTCTGTCCCCATTGATGACTTTTGGAATTGGACTGGAACAGGTCTGGTGGTTTGGAAGGCATTGCTTTTCCCAAGGTTCTTGAGTTCAGGGTCCTAGGATATCTCCTTTGAGGTCTGAGGGGAGGTGGTGATTGTGGTTTGGCTTGCCTGGCACTTGTTTCCTTCTCTTTTTGAGAATGCTTTGTTGCTTTTAGCTAGGGCAGTTTGCCTGTGATATAGATATTTCAGTCAGTCAATAAAACATTTCTTAAGCACTCACTCTGTGTCAGGCACTGTAATAAACACCAGTCCCAGCCCTGAAGCTCACAATCTAATGATTAAATCTTACTATTTAAGCAGTCTGGATGACCATATGTACAAATATAAAGGGGATTCTTCTTCATGTGGGGATATACTAAATCTCTTCTAAATCTGAGATAGGTTAAATGATTCTGTAGGATGAGAGTACAGATGCAGGTAACTGGGTCAGGTATTTTTCCCTGTCAGCCATTGATTCTAAATGATAAAGATTTGTTTTGTCTTAGTATTCCCAGTTTCTGGCACAATGTGTTGCTCATAGTAAGCCTTTAGTAGAGATGTGTTTAACAGAGGAAAAAGGAATACTAGGAGATGGGAGTTGGTTATCTTGGAACATATGACACTCTTAATTATTGTCTTCTCCTGAATACTCTCTCTCTGGGTTTTCATGATACTGCTTTGTGGTTCTCTTTCTACCAGTATGCCAATCCTTTTTGCTCTTTGAAGGATCACAGTCCATGCCCTCTCACCTTTGCATGGTTCTACCCCAGATCTTTTCCCTAAGCCCTTTCTGTTTTCTCTTTGTTTCATGTATATCCTGTATTTATTTACCTTTAAACATATATCTTCTTAGTAAATCTAAGCTCTTGGAAGGAAAGGACTGTCTTACTAAATAGATTCTTAATAAATGCTTATTGATTTGTCTTCTTTGCTTTACCATGGGATCATTGTTCTTAGTATAGAATTCAGACCTAGCATCTGAATCACTGTTTGGGTTCCAGGACTAAACTTATACCTTTCAAATGATCAGGTGATCATTTGGAGGTAAGATGTGAGCAGAAGATGTTCAGTTCATGAAGTTTGCACTTGGCTTCAGGGTGGGAGTTTGCAGGTGTTTTTTTTAAAGGCAGGTTCTTCCTCGATCCCATCCGTCTCCCCAGTCTTCCATCTCTCAGATATCTAAGGCTCTGATAACAGTTCGCTATGTCCATGACCAACATCACTGTAAGATGTACTTTCTGTGAAAATGTCTTACGTTACATAATTAACCTCACTTCCTTATCAAAACTCCCTTACACTTAAGCCACCTCTATTTCTTTTTAATACCACTTGCTACTAACTTGTGAGTTAATGATAAGCTTAATCTTTCTAAAAGGTTCTATTTCAAGATGATAATATTAACTAAGATTTCAAGATGATATTATTTAACTAAGTATATAAGGGAGATGTATTTTTGAGCAGTTTTCTGGAACTTCTTGTCAATTCCAGGTCCCCTCTCTAATACATTCCAGACTAATAAATCAGTGTGTAAAAAGCAGGAATTTTCGGTATTATTTGCTTAGCATCACACCTCCAAACCTGCTCTCCCATAACCATTTTTAGGGCCCCATTGCTCAATAAAAATAAGAATGTAATGAATTGTGGATTGGTACTTTGAATATTCAAATCATTCTGTCTGTGACCCTGTTCCATTTAAGCTTTGCTCCTCCCATTTCATTCCATCTTTTTCTCCTAGCTTCCCCTTCCTTTTCTTCCCCTTCAGGGAATTCTTTCTGTTTTATTCAATGTAATTTTAAAACTTTTCTTTTCTTTAGTATATGTTGTATGATAATGGGTCTAGACCTGTTCTCAGTTAATGATTTTCAACATATATCTCAATCCAATACAGGTAACAAGTTGAAGATTACAGTAATGATGGACTACTTGTTGGGAACTAATTATTTTGTAACTTTAATAAGTTAACATTTTTTTCATCATTAAGTGATTAAATAGTTCACATCCTAAAGGAATTTATGTTATTTTGTATGGTTTTAGGTGTGGAATATCAAGCAAATGATTAAATTGACACAGGAACACATAGAGGCCCTGTTGGACAAATTTGGAGGAGAACATAATCCACCATCGATCTATCTGGAGGTAAGGTGTTGAATATCAGATGTTTGGGGGAGTCATGAGCAGGAAATATAATTTATGTTTATAATAAGCTAAAGAAATTTAAAATGCTACTCAGTGGAAAAGTCCATTTAAAAAAGAATATTTCAGAAGTCAGCAAATTAACCCTATTAGTCTGAGAAAAGCAGAAAAGTTTAGTATATAACATTTCTTCTCAAGGGAAAGCCTCCGCTGTGAAATTTCAGAATTCTTGATATAGTAGTTTATGACTGGAATTAACTAATGTAATGATAAAAGGTGATAAGGAATAACTCGAAGACAAAGGCTGTTCAAGTTCATAGACTTGAAAAAGGAGCCCTGGAAAAGAGTAAGATTTAGAAGGTGGGGGAGCCTAGAGAGAGAAGTAAGAAGTCTCTAAATCTTTAAGGAGCTGAGGACATTTTTTGCAGATGGAAATAATAGTTCAGTTTAGGGAACACATAGTAAGCAGCCCTGAAGAGCTACACCCCAACCTTGGCATGCAGTTGGTGAGCAGAAATTTTGTCAATGAGGTATGGAAACATGAACAAGAATCAGAGAATCTGAACTGAAAGAGACCTGAGTCCCTCTTGTTCTGTCTTTATCTGAGTAAGAATCCTTTCTACTAACTTCATCCTCCTAAGATGATAATCCATCTTTTTTTAAAGATCTCTGCTGTTTCTTGAAGTAGTCTGTTCTCATTTTTGGATATCTTGTTATTAGGAAGTATTTGTGAACTAAAATCTACTTTCTTCATTTTCTTACCCAGGAATTCTTAAACTGGGTCCATTTACTTAAAAAAAACTTTTTGGAGTACTATTCCAATATAATAAGTTTCCTTTGCAATCAAATTTATTTTATGCATTTGAGAAATTTATTCTGAGATGGGGTCCATAGGCTTCATCAGACTGCCAAAAGGGTCCAGGACACAAAAATGTTTAAGTACACCAGTTCCACTCATTGTTCTTCATTCTGCCATATGAGAAGAACAAAAGCATAGCTAATCCTTCTTCCCTCTGAGAACTGTCTCTTTACTCCATCCCTAGAGCCTCCTGTTCTCCAGGCTAAACATCTTCAATTCATTTAATTTGCCATGTTTGTTGGATCTTGAGTCTCTTTACCAACCTGATTATCTTTGTTATGCACTTCCTAATATGTGACACCCAGAACTGAGAAAAATAGTTTGAGCGAAGTCTAACCAGTAAAGAAAACAGTAGAAATATCACTTCGCTCATTATGCCCTTTCTTGTGCTTCTGCCTCTCTTAATGCAGCCTGCAATTTTATTAGCTCTTTTGACTGCCATATCCCACTGTTAACTTACACTGATGTTGCAGTCCACTAAAAGCCACAGATACTAAAAGATACTTTGTTTTCTAGGTCTTTTTGACAGTCTGGATTACTTTAGTGACCCTGAGAGCAAATATTTTATTATAGATAACCTTCTCTTGATAAATATAATCTGTTGTGGGGAAATCTCACAAGAAAAATCCATAAGTAAGCTTTCTGGAGTGTCTACCGTGCTAAACTGTTGAAAAGGGAAAGATAGAGACTAAAAATGATTAAAAATTTAGGGATCACAGATTATAGCAGTTCAAGTGCTTGACTAGGAGAATATGATTAGTAGGTTTAGCCAATGTCTGAATTTCAGAGACCAACAGGAGTGGCAGTCAGGAGACCTTGTTTGCATCTCAGCTCTCACTAAACTAGTTGTACAATCATCCTAGACAAGGCAACTTGCCTTCTGTGCATCACAGTTTCTTTGTGAAATAAGCAAGTTGTATTATATGATCTCTGTGGGCCTTTACATCTCTGAAATTTCACCACTGAACTTAAGAGTCTTGGAGAGAGGATAAACTTCTAGAGCCCTAGATGCAAAAGCATCTCCAGAGTATAGAGAAATAAATATAGATCTTTAGGGAATTCAGAGAAAAGATCAGGTTTTTAATTGTCAACATCAGTAGAACTAACACATTTTAAGATCCCTAATCCTGTTTCATGAGCCACAAACTTTCAGGAACAGGATAATAGGAAGGAAGGAATGGGGTTGCCATCCCATATCCATTGAAAGTTGTGCCCATAACATAGATCCATCCACATATGAAGTGGAACTACCAGCCCTGGACTGAATCTTGGCCCTTTCCATAACTTAATACTTAACTATGTCTAACCCTCAACAGATACCATAGTTTAATAGACTGGTTAATTGTGGATCTTAGGTGTGATCATTTTATAGATGAGGAAATTAATTCCTAGAGAAGTTCAATGACTTACCCAAGGTCACTTAACTAATACTTGGCAGAACTAACATTGTATTGTTCTGGCAGTCAGACTAATCCTAAGCATGATTTTTTCTGTTGTGGCTGTCCTATTCAAAGTAGAGTCTCAAAGGGACCAATGAGAAAATAAACAGTTAACTTAAATTGTTACTGTTACTGTGTTTTTTTTAATTGATAATTCTTGTTATTGATACTTTTGTTTTCCCATCTCACTCATTTCTGAGTATATCTTTTACCACCCAGAAAATCTTTCTTTGTAACAAAGATTTAAAAAGAAAAAATACTTCCTGATGTTAGTGAACTCTAAGCCATTTTCCTTCTTTCCCCTATTCATTTCCCTCATTTCCATTTCATTCCTTTCTCTCCTCCCCACTTTTCTTTCTTTCACCTTTCTTTCCATCCCTCTTTTTCCCTCATGGCACCATCTTCTCTCTCTCCCTTTCTTTCTTCATACTTCTTCCCCCCTCTCTCTCTCTTCCCTTCTTTTTCTTTCTCTCTTCCTTCTTTTTTCCTTTATTCATCTGCTTCTCTTCTGCTCTTCTTCCCTCTGACGTTCCTTCCTCTTCCCAATAGTTCATAGACCTAGTTTCTTTCTTTCTCCTGTTATCAGCTCCCTCCTTATGTCCATCCTTCTGCCACTTCACTCCTCCTGCTACCTTATTCCCTTTTCCCCTCCTCAGAATGAGCTTCATTTAGTTAACCAGACATTTTCTGCAAGGAGTTAGGTAGATTGCAGAACCATATGAGGATGTAATGAAAAAGAGATAAAATCATACGGTGTCACCTTAGAATACTTTATATTTTGAAGGAATGGAGTGACAGAATAGACTGAATTTCCCAAATGAGAGAACATTTGTTGGAAGAAATCTTAACTCAAGTCATTCTTGTAACCTTTCTGAACTAGAGCATGGAATTTCTACAGAATAGTTTATTCTGTGGCCATTAGTGAATGATATCCTACTGTTAATTGACATGAAGGTATCATATAAATGTTTACCTTAGCTTCGACCTGCCACTGAAATCTGTGACTTAAGATCACAGACAGCTTGTCTTCATTAGCATCTCTGAACATTGGTGGGATGGAATACATCAGTAGACTGGGCTCTGGAAGAGGACATTCTTCTAAATAACAGGATAGATAAAGATTAGTAATCAGATAATATGTATTGATTATCTCTCTACTGTGGGCCAGGCACTGTGTGTAAAAGTAGCAACTGACCAAGAGGTTTAAAGTTTAGAGAGCTTTTCCTAGACATGCTCACATTTGATTGCCATGATACTCCTGTGAGATAGATGTTACAGGGGATGTCCCCATTTTATAGATGAGGAAATGGAGACTCAGGGAGGGTGTGATTTGCCCATGGTCACCCAGTGTAGCAGCAAGCACCCTAGCATACCCAGGGTGGCTGCTAGTGCAGGTTCTAAGATTTGCTTTTCTAAAGGAAAGGAATTCAAAATGGAAAGCAGTCAAACATATATCATTTACTTAGTTCAGAGGGAAAAGTAAACACCCTGAACTTCAGATAATACAAACAGAAATTACAAGCAGACAGAGAAACAGATCAGCAAATGAGCTTCCTGCTGTCTGACCATTACATCCATACCTAGTTAGTTACCAGAGAGGGAAGCACCAACATCTGGGTTTTCAAAGCCAGGGGCCTCAATGACTGCCCAGAGTCTCATCTGGCCAGATCATACAACTCTTCCCAAAATGAACCCCAAAGCAAAAACTCACATCAGGGGACATATAGCCTTCTCCTGGATCAGAGAATGTCACAGCCCTCTTGACCCACTGCTCAATCACAAAGTAATAAGGTGTGGGCATTCCTGAAGAACAAGCCTCCCACCACAGGCTCCATGTGACCACATTCAGCCTATTAGGGGGTAGAGTATATTTTCAAACCAGGGAATGTTCTCAGAGTCACTTAAGCCTATCAAGGGGCCTAGGGGCAGGGAAGATCTTCAGATTCCCGCTAGTGGTGGACAGCTAGGTTCAGTGAATGGAGTGCTGGGCTTGGAGTAAGAAGACCTGAGTTCAAATCTGGCCTCACACAAGTTACTAGCTATGTGACAAGTTGCTTAACACTGTTTGCCTAAGTTTTGTCATCTGTAAAATGAGCGGGAGAAGGAAATGGCAAACCACTACAGTATCTTTGCCAAGAAAACCTTAAATAGACTAATAAATAATCAGACATGACAATAACCACCACCCAGGTAGTAAATGTCAGAGATGAGATTTAAACCCAGGTCCCTAGGGACTTAAAAGTTCAACATTCTTTCCACTACACCACCCTGCCCATTAGAAGTTATAATCATTTGAAGGCATCTAGGAACGAGGGGAAAGTGGATATATAGCACCCTGATTAAGGTGAATAGTATGATGATACATATATATCAGAGAAAGCAAAGCTTTTGAAATCTTATTTTGCTTCTCACAGCTCTTTCAAGGAGAAAGAACTTAGGCTCAGAAAGCAGAGAACAAAAATGACTAATGAGGATTTGAAACCCAAGACAAATGGGGAAGATAATAAGGATAGACTTAATTTGAATTTATCATTAAGCCCAGACAAACTGCATCCCAGTTTACATTCCAGTTATGTAAAATTCCTTAAATTAACAATATAACTATCTGCTCATTATTATAAGATGAGACATTAAACAGGGAGATTTAATATAATTGCTCAAGGTATTTGCTGTTATTATGAACAAATTCAGATGAGTTCAGGTTGGAATGGATTTCTCTGTAGATGGTCTTCCTTATGCTTTTGTTAATAGATGACACAGTGATGATTGTATCAAGCTCTAGAACATTGCAAAGTGTCCTAAATGAGATCCATGAACACTCCAAAAAGTTTGACTTAAATCATCAACACAGGAAAAACCAAGTGGATGAAGAATACTTGTCATCTAAACTATAACATATTTAGTTGGATATCCTATATATAGATCAAAAATTGTTTTTTGTTACCTTGAAAAGTTAGTGCAAATGGATAAGAGGTTGGGCCCAAGAGTAAACAGGAGGAGGCAAATAGGCTGTCAGGCCTCTTCAGTGACCCCATATTTCTCTCTGGGAGGAAAAAAACAGCCCCATCTTTTAATATCAATATCCACCCAGAATTGTTATATGGGTTTAAATTGTGGAACACAATGATATCTGAACAGTCAATAAAGAGTTCTTAGAATATAGTGAAGAGATGCATGGTGAGTGTGAGTGGAATGTAACAGATAATAATGAACTATTAAAAAGTGTTGATTAAGTACTTAAAATGTGCCAGACACTGTGCTAGAGAGATTTGGAAGTAGAATCAGCAAAACATGGCAACTGATTAGATATGGAAGGTGATGGAGGATGAGGAGTTTAGCAAAACTTGAAGGTTTTAAACCTAATTGATTAGAAAGGATAGTGTTGTCCACAGCATGAGAAAGGAAGTTCAAAAGAGGGATGGGGGTGGAAGGCATGGGTGCTGAGGGATTTTTTTAGACATGTTTAACATCTATAGGATATCTAGATGGAAATGTCTGACATTCTGTTGATGAGAGTTGAACCCAAGAAAATTCAGAGAAAGGGTATAGAAAGAAAAGAGGATCTAGCAGAGCCCTGTGTACACCCACACATAGAAAAGAATAATGTGGAAGGGGCGGAGCCAAGATGGCAGCATAGCAGCAGCAACATATCGCAGCTCTCACATAGCCACCCCAAAATACCCATAAAATAGGACTCTAAACCAATCCTAAGACTCCAAAACGCACACAAGGATACTTCCCACTAAAGTCAGCTCGGCTACGAGGAACCATATCAGCACTGCGAACCGAAGCCAGCCTGGCCTGAAGCCGCGGCTGTGCCCCGGGGGCGGCTGGGCAGCTGGGCGGGAGGAGCAGAGAAAGCTCTTAGGTGAGCAGATTAGGGACAGCTGCGAGTGGGGATTGTGAAAGGGGGAGATCAGCAGTCCGGCGGAAAGGTCTCCAGAGCGGAAAAGCGAAAGGCAGAGGTTTTGCACCCGCCTCCACGTTGTAGCTTCCCTCCCGCAGCCTGCAGACAGCAGGGGGACTGAGCGATTGTTTTCAGGCCAGGGCTCTCGCATTGAGCAGCCTGGATGCGGATCGTCGTCTTGGGCCTCGGTCTTGGAGACTTCATTATCCAGTCAGCCGGAAATCTACGGCAGCCGGGAGGACCACAGCGATTTAGGACAGAGCTTTCCCTTCTGGAAGCAGAGCCCCATAGAGATTAAAAAAAATAAAATAAAATCACGGTCTGAACAACCATGAGTAAGAATAAGCATAAGAAGCAAAGTAAGAACAGCTCCCAAACGCTAGATTCTTTCTTTGGGGAAAAGAAAGATCAT
>JAQQSV010016757.1:0-11764 GCA_028646515.1 Pseudochirops corinnae | reverse complement strand
TCTCCTGGCTTAGAGAATGTCACAGCCCTCTAGACCCACTGCCCAATCACAAAGCTACAAGGCATGGGCATTCCTGGAAAACAAGCCTGGCGCCACAGGCTCCACGTGACCACATTCAGCCTATTAGGGAACAGAGTATACTTTCAAATATCCAAGGGTCCTCAGAGTCACGTAGCCACTTTAACAAAGGGCCTAGGGGTAGGGAAGATCTTTAGATTCCCATAACAACATCTTGTTATACATATTACGATTATTATGAACAATACACTGGAGAAAGCAAAAAAGACTTTTTTTTTCTTCTAAGATTGTGAGATTTCCATGAAAAAAAGTATTTGGGAACTATTACCCAGGATTCAAAACCCTGAGGCATTCTGTGAACAACTAATTGTTGAGGTTTTTGTCATTGATGGACAAAATGATTAATTACTTAACACTACATGCCTTTTTTGAGAAGAAGAACTAGTATTGGACCTTGGGAGAAGAGAGAACTTCCTTTATTGAGAAAGGGAATGCATGGTACAATACCCTCTTAGAGGAGAAAATTGGAGAGAAAGGTAAAAGATTTAGAAAGGCAAGTGGGGAAAGATATTCTTACAACAAAATTCTAATTTTCAACTTGGTTCTATAGAGACTTTGAGGAATTTTCTGTTGTATAGGGTTGAGGATGCTCATTTGAGCTAAGACATCTTGCTCCCAGGGAGAAAACTCATTCACTCTGTACATTATCTGATATATTCTAACCTGCATACTTTATCTGATTTATAACACAAAGAGAAGCAAATGTAACCAGGAAAATAATACACATGATGACTAAAAATAGCATGAAAGGACAACAGATACCATTCTACGAAATCATAATGACCAGCTTAGCTCCAAAGAGGAGGTAGGAGAGACACTTGCTCCACTTTACTTGCCAGGGCAAGAACTATGGGTGCTAACCACTAAGTCTAATAGCTATTCTCTATGAATTGGTTAGTTTTGCTACACAGTTTTTACTCAAGTACCCTAACATCCCAGTCTCTTAGCCTGCTCAGTTTTCATGACCACTCTACTTCAACTTGACACATAGTTGGTCAACCCTTGTTCTACAAGTGTTTAATTGCTGTTGTTGTTTTCTATGAACTTCACAATCCCCATCTCTGATCATTATTTTCCATTATCCCATTGTCTCCTATGCCTTACTATCCCTAAATTGGGTCTTTCATTTCACCATGACCTCTGCATCCTTCTCTTCTTTACCCAGGCCTCATCCTTTTACTGGTTACTGCCACATTATATCTCTTCCTCTTTCCCTATCTCAATCCCTTGGTGAATATACTCAGCCTTATACTATCTTCCCCTCATGAGTTTCATGCTTCTTTGTTCTGTTGATAATTATTCCTTGCCAACCTCTAATTCCTGTCATCTGCCTACTTAACTCTTATTCTGTGCTTCTATGTGCAACTCTTAGCAGAGGAGAGTGTACAGACTAGTGTCTTTAAACTCCATCCTCTCCAGATATTAATTAATTATGAACAAAATTATAGAGAAATCAGTACATGTGTCCATTCTTAGGAGCTTCATTCAGAAAACATATATACATGCACACACAAACATACACATGCACAAGTGTGTGTATGTATGTATGTGAATATGTGTGTAAAATCTACATAGACAGCATGCACCTTGCACAAAGTTACAGAAATCAAAAAGTACGATGTGCATTTCTGCAAATTAAATACTCCAATTGGCTGAAGTATAGATCATAAAAAACTTGAGTATGACTTAAGCCTTCTGCCCACTCCCTGCTATGTCATGTTCAATGCAAATACTAACACATTTTAATGCCATCATTATTCTCATCAGCAATGACATTTAATTGCACGCCTATCCTTGGAACGATAAATAACCTGGAAATTGCAGAAACTTTGGAAGCCTTGTAAAGGAAAGAGAATGATACGGAAGGGAAGAGAGAAGGAAAAGGAAGAGGAAATGGAAAGGAAGAGAAAACAGTAAAATCTAATACAATACATTTTATTTGATAAGTTGGGGACCTAAGATTTTGTGATTGGTTTAAAAATGCAAAGAATTTGTGCATTAGGAAGTATGAGGAGCTCCTTTTGTCTACACTGGATCACAAGTCATCTAAAAGTTAGATAAGTCCTAAAGAGTTGTCTAAAGAAAGTATAAATTAATTAACTTGCCCAGGCAATAAGAGTCAGAAGTGGAATTTGAACCTAAGTCTTTCTCAATCCAATTTAACCAAGAAACTTTGGTTTTCTCTTATGGGGGAAAAAGATCTAGTTAAAAACAAAAACAATTAAAAAGAACATGTTAGATTAATAAGATCAAGCAAGCTCCATGATGGACATAAAATGTAAGTTTTTTGTTTTTTGTTTTTTTTCCTGAGTCAGCTACAAGAATATAGAAGGGAATAAGCACCCATAATGGTTAATTGGGGAAAAGAAGATGATGAATTAACAAATTCTACACTAGTAACCTGTAATTATTCAAGAATTTCTTAATGTGTCTACTTCTGTTCGTTGTCTCCCATTTTATCAAAGGGATAAAATTAACTTCTAGGTTTATTCTACTAGCTAGATATTTTAAAAACTTGAGCAAAATTACATTTTCATCACTGATTTTCTAAGCCTGATTAATCAACAACATTTGAATACATCCCTCTTTTTTTCCCAGAAACACTTGTTTCTTTTCCTTCAAATCCAATTCCCTGTCTTTTAAAATTTTATTTTCTTCAATATCTATTGTTAACAACCTGGTAGAGGGAGAAATGAAGTTACTATTAAATGCACTAGCTCCTCTGGCTTAATGTTTTTTATAATCATCTATTGTCTAGTCTATCCCCTAGTATCAAGGACTTCACTCTTGATCATCCTAGAAAAATTTACCCATAATTCTCTCACATAATACAAAATTAATCAAGCATGAGAGAAAAGAGATTTTAAAAAAATAGCGTGACTGGCTTCTCTGAAGATGCAATGTTGAGTCTTGGAGATCTTACCATCAAATGGTTATAATGTCTGCCTTCTGGCAGGATGTATGTATGACCTGTGTTATTATTATGTGGTGAGTACTATTAAGCAGTGGAGAGTCAAATGAAGTCAAAGCGGTTATTTCCTTAAAGTAATTCATATTCTAGTAGGTAAGATGGGCAAATAATTAGGAATAAACAAAATACTCAGACAGAAGACATCCATGACATCTGAGGGGAAAAGAAACTCCGCCCCCCCGCCACAAACAGCTGGCATTTCAGATGAATCTTTAAGTCAGGGATTCCAAGAAGTCAAAATGAGAAGAAAGGGATAATTTCAAGCAAGGGATCCAACAAGTCCAAAGGCTCTGAACTGAGGCTTGTAGTGTTGTGCAGCAAATAAACCGGAATAGGTGAACTGTTCAGTATGTTGAGATGAATAAAATTTGAGAAGACTGGCATATATAGGTATGGACAAGCTTATGAAAAAAAAACAAACAACTTCTAATGTCAAGGGATTCCATATATGATCTTGGGAGTAGAAGGATGCCACTGTACTTTACTTACAGGGCAGTGATATGATCAACTTTATGAACATCTTTTTGACACTGAGCACAAAATGGGTTGGAGTGGCGGGAGATTTAAGACATAAGAGACTAATTAGATGACACTGGGATAGTCAGAGTGAGGGATGAAGAAATTTCAACCTAGAATCATGGCTGAGAAAGGGGCATGTAGAAGGAATATTGTGAAGATGGTACCACTGATAGCGTTTGCTTGGAGCTGTGGGAGTAGTTGATATAAAACCCAGGACTCAAATTGTCATCAAAGGAAATATGTTAATATTATGAACAGTGCCCAGAGGGTCCACAGTAACCAGTGTCTTATGTTCTATTTGCTGATGGATATAATCCCTGGCTTCTAGACCAGGGTTTCTGAATCTTTATTTTTTTGTTGTTCCATGGACTGCTTTGTCAGTCTCATGAAACCTATGGAATATTGCCAGAAAAATTTTTAAATGCAAAAAATAAATATGTAGAATTATAAAGCAAAATAATTATATTTAAAAGGAATATTATTATATTTAAGTTATATTATATAATTAGATTAAATACTTAGGGAAATATTTTCTTCATCTTTCATCACCAGATTTTTTTTGCCACTATCTTCTCCTTCATCCTTGTCTCACATACAGAGTTAACTTCTCCTTGCCAAGGCAAACTACACACACACACACACACACACAAATACACATGCATGTGTGTACATGTATGCATATGTCTATATGAATGTGTTTATGCATATATACAGAAAGTAAATAATATACTGTGTACATTAATTATATTTGCATAATGTCTCTATATACATACATATATATCCACATGTATGCACATGCATGCATTGCATATAAATGTATAATTGCAAATGCACAGTCCACAGGTTAAGAAGCCTTGCTTTTAATCAATAGGTGTAGCAAATGCAGCATGTTCCTAGAACCTCTTATTTCTCATAATTTTTTAAGAACCTTTGCTTTCTACAAGTAAGAAATTTGTGGTGGGAGAATATTTTATTATTATCTTAACGTTTTTCCTGTTCAGCTAAAGTCTTATATCAGACCTTTTCCAAAATGGATTGACACAAAATAATCAATTATCTTGTTTCAAAATTTTATTGGATTTTGTAAATCTTATAAATGTTGCTTTAAAATAATACCTGTCCTTTCTATGACATTTTCAAGTCAAGTAAACAAGCATTTATTAAGTGCCTCTGATATGCCAGGGGATATAATTCCTCCTATATTAAGGACTGATGATACAATGGACAAAAATAGCTTCTTTCAAAGAACTCAGGTTCTAGTGGGAAAGACTCCATTTGACCAATGATGTGCAAACAAAATATAAAGAAGATATATTTTAAGATTTATTTCAATTTAAATCCTAAACAAAGGCATTATTAGGACATGAAGGTGATCTTAGTCTCTCAAAATTCTTGTCATTAAAAATAAGTTCTGTCTGGTCCCATCAAGCTTCAATGACTTCAGGTACTAGCAAATGCCTAATTGCATATATTGTTCCATTAGCAACATAAATAAGACCATAGAAATTCACCATGGAAATATTACCTGTAGAAAAATTAATCATAGAAATTAAATGGAACCAGACTTTCTTCAAGATGAAGTTTGAAGGCATACCAACACTTGTAGAGCTTCGGCTAAATTATCCAGTTCTTAGACAGTTTCTGGCATATAATAAGTGCTTTAATAAATGGTTATTGAGTGAGTGAGTGAGAGAGGTGAGATCTATGTTTATTCTCTTTAGGCAGTCATGATGTAATGGGGGAAACCACATTGAAACAGCAATATACAAACAATGCATATAGACTATAAATTTTAAATGATCAATAGAGAAGAGGCATTAGAATTAAAGGGAGAGCATTGTGCAGTAAAAGATTGCCTGTAAAGATAGGAATTTCCACTGGAACTTGACTTGTAGTAAGCCAATGAAACCAGGAAGCAGATAGGAGCACAGAGTATTCTAGGCATAGTGGATAATGTGTAAAAAATGTGCTGTTAGGAGATGGAAGTTCTTATTGGCGAGTGGGGAAAAAAGATCTATCCTACTTACTACAGCAACTTTTCCAATCTTTTCATCCCACATCAAACCTCTCATGACTGCCCTTTCTTGCACTTCTCAGGTAGCAACCTTTCCTTATATTTGACAAAACAATTTTAGCTATTAGTCAGGGACTCTTGCTGCCTTCTTGCTCACTTCACACCACTCAGATGTCTTCTGCCACAATCTCCTCTTTCATCCCTGTCTTACATAATGGGGCGGTACATCTCTTTACCAAGGCAAATCCCTCTTAAATTGAGAAGTGATCCCATTCTATACAATCTTCTCCAAGTGGTTGCTTCCTGCACCATCCCTAATCTCACTTATCTTCTATTTCTCACTGTCTATTGGCTGCTTATTTACTGTCCACAAACATGCCCACATATCCCTCATCCTTGAAAACCTTTCATTTGATCCATTCATCATCACCAGTTATTGTCCCACAGTTCTCTTCCCTTGTGCTAACCTCCTTGATAAAGTTGTATATAATAGCTTTTTCTTCACTTTTTCTTCTTACTCTTTTTGACTTCCTACAATTTGGCTTCTGTTCTCATTATTCAACTTCTCTGTCCAAAGTTAGAAGTATTTTCTTAATTGGCAAATTAATGATTTTTCTTTTGTAATCTTTCCCTGCCTTTCCCTCTCTTGCAGCCTTTGATATAGTTGAACTTTTATTTTGCTTTATTGATACTTGCTTTTTAGTTGGTTTTTGTTTTCTTTTTCTTTTTTGTGACACTATTTTCTATCTCTCCTCCTACTGATCAGACTGTTCTTTGTAAGTCTTCTTTTCTGGATCTTCATCCAAATTACGACTACTAAGTATAGATGTGCCCCAGTACTTTTTCCTGGGCCCTCTTCTCTTTCCTTTTCACTCTATTACACTTGGTCATATCATCAGCTCCCATGGATTCAAAAGTCTTTCATCCCTTTTATGATGATGATTCTCAATTCTGCTTATCTTTTCTACTGACACTGAGTCACCTTAATAAAAAAAACTATTATATTAGTTCAAACTATACATACCATAGTTTCTAAAATTTAATGTGTCCAATACTGAATTTTTTATTGCCCTTCTCTTCCCCTATCCCAATCTTTTCTTCATTCCATATAAGGTATACAGTAAGTAAATTCCTGACTTAGGATCTGAATCCAATTCTTGTTGACTCCAAATCTAGTTCTCTATCCACTAAACCACATTGCCTGCTTTATATATTAGTACCTTTTAACACATGAAGTTTCCTGAGACTCATAAAAGTTAAGTGATTGCGTGTGACCCAAAAATATTGTCTCATAAATCTACACCTTACAATTCATAACTTGTTTCAAAACTCAGCTCATGTGTTGCTTCCAGATAATATATTTTACTTCCCTTAAATGCTGCCCTTTCTCAAATGACTTTTACTTAGTTTGAATATGCATTTTGAATCTACACATAATTTCGACCCACTGAAGATGAACTTTATAAGAACAGACTCAGCTTGATTTTTTTCTTTGCATCACCAGCTCTCAGCACAGTGCCTGACTCTACTAATTATTTAATAAATGTTTATTGAAGATATATAATATATATATATACACACACACACACACACACATATATATATATATGCAACTTACAGAATGATTCTCCAAATCATGAAGATAAAAGATCCGTTAGGAAATATATTAAGTTTTTTAAAGTTTTCCAATCTTTAAAACATTATCAAAGTCCAGAATTTAAGATACTCAGAAAGAAATATAAAAACTTATACTCTCTTATTTTACATATTTCTGAAATCATAGATTTACCATTGGAAGGGATCTTTGAGATCATCTTGTTCAATCCCTTCATTTTATAGGTAAGGCAACAGAATCCCAGAGAGTTAAGGAACTTGCTGATGGTAACAAATGTAACTGTCAATATCAGACCTTGGATTAGACCCTAACTTTACTGACTCTATATCCACTGTTTGCTCCTTTGTGCCACATTTGACCTCCAGGTGTGACATAGTATGACTACAAAATTTGGACTCTGAAATGTTTTCACATTACTATTTCACTGAGACCCTAATTTTTTTTCTTATCTGTGTATTTATGCATGTGTATTTCCAACGATTCATTAAAAGAGCATTTTCTGCTTTATGTATATTGTTTTTGAAATAAATATTAAAATATCCAAATTGAGAGCCTCCAATGATGCATGCAAATGTGTGTATGCAGAATTCTCAAATGAAGATTATAGCTATAAGAAATCTAGATATTTCTAAGTCATATGATCAGGCAGGAAATAAACACAGATGCTCATTAAAGCTGTTTTGAGGGTGATGTACAAAAAAAAAGAAACCCAGAAATTATTTCATGAGTTTTTCAAAGTCTACTGATTCATAAGAGTTACTAGGTCTTTCATGGTCATGTTACACTGATACCATGTAAGAGATCTGCTTGCCAAATTTAAGACGGACATTGACAAAGTCTAAGGGAGGGCAATATGAATAGTGGTAGTTCTAAAGTTTATACTTTATGAAGAACAGTTAGATACAGTGAGGATTTTTAGCCTAAAAAGAGAAGTCATAGGGAAAATTAAGATTCTTATCCCAAAGTGCTTGAAGAGTTGCTGTTTTGCATAGAAATTAGTCTTGTTCTCATTGGCACTAAATGTACAATGATGGACAGAATTTGCCCTCTCTCTCTTCCTCTCCCCCCCTTCTCTCTCTCTCTCTCTCTCTCTCTCTCTCTCTCTCTCTCTCTCTCTCTCTCTCTGTTTCTCTCTCTCTCTCTCTCTGTCTCTCTCTCTCTCTCTATATATATATATACACACACATATATACATGATACACATATATCACACGTGCAAAATATACATATATATGTATGTATGTATGTATGCTCAATTTTGGAGAGAAAACAATAAGAACTTCCCAAAATTGTCATGATGTACCTCAGGAATCCTATGTATGGTTGAGGTCATGTGAGTTAGGGACAGTATCTGAACGTGTCTAGGAGGTAACAAAAAACTATAAGCCAAGTATTGAACAAATTTATGATTAGTAAGAATGACGTGAAGGTACATAGATCATAGCTGTAATATCCAGACAAGACTGCTGAATGATGTCATAAGAAGGAGCTGAAAGTGACAGTGAGAAGCAAGGAAAATCTCCATTTCTTGACCTTGTATGTCATGGATGTACGAAAAAAAAAATCAGCTAGACATAGACAAAAAAATTGTAGTGACTTCAATCAGTAAACAGAAATTTTTAAAAATCTTACTGTATGCTTGCCCTGGTAATGCTAAGTGCTGTGGATCAACAACAGCAGCAGCAACAAAGAAGAAGAGAAACAAATAAAAAACTGTTCCCACCTCTGAAGGAGTCCACATTTTTTTTTATAACATTGGGTTTCAGTGAAGTCCTAAAGATGAAATGTGAGATAAGGAAATATAAGGACAAAAAGAAGGTTATAGACGGCTCAACAGAAAGTGCAGCAATGAAAGGTGAATAAGGAGAGGATAGTCAGGTTGAGTTTATTTATGTACCTAGAGAGCAGCATTAGTCTTTCCACACTTCCTTGCCTGCTGATTCCATTCTGATCTGTAGTGCAAATGCAATATTTACAGCACCCATGATCACTATAAATATATCTGCATGTGCTAAACCACAAAATATAACAGACTCTACATATAGAAGACAGAAGTAATACATTTATTCACACAAGAACACCAAATCCCAGAAGCAGTAAGCTGATTCCATCATAGTAGCAAAGAAGTCAATAAGCCATAACAGCACAGAGAACCACATCACCCTTTAGTCTTCCCACAAACTCAAACTTGACTGAATCTCCCTGGGACATGTGCTCTCCTCCTGCCAGTCTAGCTAGCTCTGATTCCCAGCTTCCTGTGGGCTCTGCTCTGCCCTTTAGCAAACTCCTCCCAGCACAGGCTCCATGTGATTGCGTTCAGCCTATTAGGGGGTAGAGTTTATTTTCAAAGCCAGGAAGATCTTCAAATTCCCTTGGTCTTATTAAAGGGCAGAGAAGATCTTCAAATGTCCATTACCATCATTTCATTCCATGCCTAAGACTCTATTATGTTCCTATCCCCCACTTAGTAACATATATATATTTTGGGTTCATGGGTTCTTGATCTAGATATAAAGCCTAATACTATAAATAATTTGGGAGAGCAAGGAACAGTTTGCCTGTCAGATTTATGAAGAAGGAAAGAATTTATGACCAAATAAGAGATGGAGAGCATTATGAATGCAAAATGGATATTTTTGATTACATTAAATTGAAAAGTTTTTGTACAAACAACCAATGTAACCAAAATTAGGAAGGAAGTGGAAAAGTGGGAATTTTTACAATCAGTGTTGCTGATAAAGGTGTCATTTCTAAAATATAGAGAGAACAGAGCCAAATATAATAAGACAAGTCATTCCCCAATTAATAAAAGATCAAAGGATATGAGCAGGCAGTTTTCAAAGGAAGAAATTAAAGATATCTATAATCATATAAAAATATTCTAAATCAATATCGATTAGAGAAATACAAATCTAAACAACCCTGCAGTACCACATTTCACCAGTCAGATTGGCTAACATGAAAAAACAGGAAAATGACAAATGCTGTAGAAGACGTAGGGAAATTGAAACACTAACAGTATTGTTGGTGGAGTTTTGAACTGATCCAACCATTCTGGAGAGCAATCTGGAACTATGCTCAAAGCACTATAAAAAGTGCACACCCTTTGATCCAGAAATACCACTTCTAGGATTGTATCCCAAAAGACATCATACAAGTAGGAAGAGGACCCATATGCGCAAACATATTCATAGCAGCTCTTTTTGTGGTGGCAAACAATTGGAAATCAAGTAAATGCCCATCAATTGGCAAATGGCTAAACAAGTTGTGGTATATGAATGTAATGGAATATTATTGTACTATATGAAATGAGGAGCAGACAAACTTCATAATAACCTGGAGAAACTTATATAAACTGATGCTGGCTGAGGGAAGGAGGGCGAAGAGAACATTGTACAGAATTACAGACACATTGTATCTCTGATGACTGACCTTGATAAACTGGGCTCATCTCAGCAATGCAAGGTTATAAGACAATTCCAAAAGAATCATGGTGGAATAGTCTATCCACTTCCAGAGAAAGAATAACTGAGTCTGAACGCAGATTGGAGGAAACTACTTGCCCTCTCTCTTTTTTGTTTTGATTTGTTCCTTCTTTCTTCTTTTTGATTTCATTTGTTATAATCCTTCTTTACAAGTAAAATAATGTTTAATGTGAAGGTATTTGTAGAACCTATATTTGATTGCATGCTGCCAAAGGGGGCTAGTGGGGAGAAGCAGGCGGGGAGAAAATTTGCAACTCAAAAGCTTGTATAACTGAATTTTAAAAATTAAAAATACATGCATACATACATACATACATACTTACATATATACTTACATACTACATAAATAAATGAATGTATTTTTTTAATAGTCCCTATGATTGTTGTGGGGATCAAAGAGCTAATAATTATAATGTGCCTGGAAGAGTGCCTGGTATATACTAAGCACTATATAAATGTTGATGATAATGATGATGATGATGATGATGATGATGATGATGATGATGATACTGGTAGATTTAATTCTCACCTAGTACCCCCTCCCTCTGATGAAAGTAGAGTAACCTCTGACTCAAACTTCTTTCCTCTCCTCTTGTTAAGAATTATAGGCTTCCTTGGAGATGGGTGGAGAAGAGCTAGAATTGTCTATTCTGCTTCCCTTATAATAACACAAAGGCAACCTTATGGTACATGTAGGGGACATCCCATGCAACATATGGGCCTCACTACTATATTTGATTCTGTAGGGGATAGAAAGTACTTTAGTTCATTGGATTGTGGCTGAAGTGGGCCATAAGACAAGAAGACCTGAGTTCAAATCTGGCCTCAGACATTAACTATTTGTATGACTCTTTCCACATAATTTAACTTTTGCTTGCCTCAGTTTCCTCAACTGTAAATCAAAGATAATAATAAAACACAATTTTCAGGGTTAATGTGGCAATCAAAGAAGAAACTTGTAAAGCACTTAACATACTGCCTGGCACATAGTAGGTACTATGTAAATGTTTCTTCCTTTCTTCCTTTGGTCAAGTACTCTGAGGTCTTTTCCAGGTATAAATTTTATGGTCCTATTTTCAAAC
>JAQQSV010016756.1:0-11765 GCA_028646515.1 Pseudochirops corinnae | reverse complement strand
AAAGACAAGCAATTCAATACAGGCCATACATGTGTAGTTATGCAGAACATCTCCACAATGGACATATTGTGAAACACTGACTATATTTCCCTCCTTCCTGTCCTGCCCCCAACTTGTTCTATTCTCTACTTTGTCCCTGTCCCTTTACAGAAGTCTGTGCTTCTAACAACCCTCCCTCCAACCTGCCCTCCACTCCATCATACCCCCTCTTATCCCCTTCCTCCCTACTCTCTTGTAGGGCAAGATACCCAATTTAGAGTGTATGTCATTCCTTCCCTAAGCCAAATTCAATGAGAGTAAGGTTGACCCATTCCCTTTTGCCTTCTTGTTCTTCCCCTCCATTGTAACAGTTATCCCTTGCCTCTTCTATATGACACGTTTAACCCCATTCTGTCTCTCCCTGTCTCTTCTCATTCTATCCCTCTCCCACTTCTCATTTCACCCTTGAAAATATCATCCCTTCCTATTCATTTGATTCTGTGCCCTCTGTCTATGTACACATATACACACACACTCACATATGTATTCATATGCTTATATACCCTCCTATATAGACATATGTGTATAAGTTACAATGATCATTTTTCCATGTTGGCATGTAAATAGTTCAGCTTTGATAAATTCCTTATGATTTCTTTTCCATGTTTACCTTCTCATGTTTCTTGTATTTGAATGTCAAATTTTCTATTCAGTTCTGTTTTTTTCATCAAGAATGCGTGAAAGTCCTCCACCTCATTGAATGATCATATTTTCTCCTGAAACATTATACTTAATTTTGCTGGGTAAGTGATTCTTGGTTTTAATCCTAGCTCCCTTGATCTCCAGAATATCATATTCCAGGCCCTTTGACCCCTTGATGTAGCAGCTGCTAGATCCTGTGTCATCCTTATTGTGATTCCACAGTATTCAAATTGTTTCTTCTTGGCAGCTTGTAATATTTTCTCCTTGATCTGGGAACTGCAGAGCCTGGCTATAATGTTCCTAGGAATTTTCTTTTTGGGATCTTTTTCAAGACATGATCGGTGAATTCTTTCAAGTTCTATTTTGCCCTCTAGTTCTAAAATATCAGAGCAATTTTCCTTGAGAATTTCTTGAAGTATTCTGTCAAATCATATACCACAACTTGTTCAGCCATTCCCCAATGATGGACATCCTCTTGATTTCCAATTTTTTGTCACTAAAAAAAGAGCTGCTACAAATGTTTTTAAAGATACAGGTCCTTTTCGTTTTTCCTGGATCTCTTTGGGATACAAACCTTGTAGTGGTACTGCTGGATCAAAAGCATACATAGTCTTACGGCCCTTTAAGCACAGTTCCAAAATGTTCTCCAAAATGATTGGACCAGATTACACCTTGACTAAAAGTACCTTAGTGTCCCCATTTTTAGACATTAACTTGAGAATTTGTCATTTACCTTTATGTCATGTTAATTAATCTGATAGGTATGAGGTGCTATCTTGGAGTCATTTTAATTTACTTTTCTTGAGTCAATAGTGATTTAGAGCACTTTTTCATATGATTATAAGTAGCTTTGATTTCTTCATCTGAAAATTGCCTGTTCATATCAACCATTTGTCAACTGGGGAATGACTTGTATTTTTAAAATTTATCTCGGTGCCCCATATATTTGAGAAATGAACCCTTCATCAGAAAAAAATGGGCAAAGCTTTTCCCCCATTTCCTGCTTTCCTTCCAATTTTAGTTTTGTGCAAAGCTTTTTTAAATTTCATGTGTTTGAAATTATCTGTTTTACTTCATATGATCCTCTCTATGTCTGATTTCCCTTAAACATGGATCTGACAGACAAAATCTTCCAAGAGCCCTTAATTTACTTATAATAATACCACCCTTTTAATCCAAATCATATACCCATTTTGATCTTATTTTGGCATACAGTGTGAAATATTGGACTGGGCCTAGTTTCTGTCAAACTGCTTTTTCATTTTCCTAGCTATTTTTTCAAATATTGAATTATTGTACCAAAGGTTCGGAATTTCAGGTTTATCAAACACTAGACTATTATGGTCTTTTCCTACTGTGTAGGCATCTGGGTAACTCAATAGACAGAGCTCTCAGCTCTCCACCTGAGTTCAAATCTGGACTTGGAAACTATCTATATGACTCTGGACAATTCGTTTCACCTCCATCTGCCTTTATCCTCTGGAGAAGGAAATGGCAAACCACTCTAGTATCTTTGCCAAGAAAACCCCCTGTACAGTACGGTCCCCAGGGTCATGGAATCAGACATGACTAAACAACAATTATTTACCTAATCTGTTCCAATGACCCAGGACTCTATTTCTTAGCCGGCATCAGAATTTTTTGTTGATTACCACTTTGTAATACAGTTTGAAATTTGGTACTGCTGGCTACCTCTCTTTTTTTTCTTACATTTTTTTTTCATTGATTCCCTTGACATTTTTTTCTTGCTTTTTGGGGGGCAATTGGGGTTAAGTGACTTGCCAAAGTCATATGGCTAGTAAGTGTGTCAAGCATCTGAGGCCAGATTTGAACTCAGGTCCTCCTGATTCCAGTGCTGGTGCTCTATTCACTGTGCCAACTAGTCACCCCTTCTTGACATTCTTGACCTTATGTTCTTCCAGATGAATTTTGTTATTATTTTTCCAACTCTAGAAAATAATTCTTCATCAGTTTGATTGGTATGGCACTGAATGAGTAATTTAATCATTTAATTATATTGGTTTGGCTTACCCATAAGCAATTAATATTTCTACAGTTGTTTAGATCTGTCTTTATTTTGTGAAAAGTGTTTTGTAATTGTGTTTACATAGCTCTTCAATTTGTCTTGGCAGGTAGACTTCAAATTACCTTATATTGTCTGCAGTTATTTAAAATGGAATTTGTCTTCCTATCTCTTCCTGCTATGTAGTTTTGGCAATACACAGAATTGCAGATGATTTGTGTAGGTTTATTTATATTCTGCAAGTTTGCTAAAGTTGTTAATTGTTTGAACTAGTTTTTTTAGCTGCTTCTCTAAGGATATAATCATACCATCTGCAAAGAAAGATAGTTTCATTTATTTGTTATCATTATTCCTTTAATTTCTTTTTCTTGTCTTATTGTGATTGCTACCATTTCTAGTGCAATTTTGAATAATAGTGTTGATAATGGAGATCCTGGGCAGCTAGGTGGTGCAGGGGATAGAGTGTCTGCCCTGGAGTCAGGAAGACTCATCTTCCTGAGTTCAAATCTGGCCTCAACTAGTTATGTGACCCTGGGTAAGTAATTTAACCCTGTGTGTATCCATTTCCTCATCTGTGTAATGGCTAGAAGAGAAGTAGTTAACACCTTATTTCAGCTATTTAATTATTTAGCACCTTGTTTCAGTTCAAGTTTCTTTCCCATGATTATATCAAGTCTTTTGTTAAGAAAAACAGAACTTGTGAGTCCCACAGTGGGAGGAAGTTGCTGATGTAACAGAAAGGGGCAGAAGATGGAGGAGCTAATACCATATATAAGGAAAAGCCCAAGCTAGAGAGCCAGAATTGCTGAGAGAGAACTGCTAGGATCCTGGGAACTTCTGAGAGCTGCTACTAATTGATAACAGAATTGAGAACAGAACATGTGGTGGCAGAACTGAGAACTGAGCAGAATTGAGAACTGAGAAGAGAATTGAGAAGCACTGAGTGGAACTGAGAAGGGAGCTCTTGTGGTGGAGAAGGAGAAAACTTGTGGTGTCCCGGCACTCTTTATTTGAACTGTTCTGTCTGTGTTGGTGTTTGTTTGTGATACTTTGTATAGAAGCCCTGAGACCTTACTGGAAGCCCTGAAAGAGGATTTTCTGGTTGTCTATGTACAGAAGTCCTGGATAAGTTGTTAAGTTATAACATTGTGAATGCTGTACTTTGATTTATGTCAATGTTTGGTCTTAGTTTATTACTGAATAAATAAAGAGTTCACTATACTATGTTATCAGAACCTTGAAGATGTCCACAGCAGCAGTCCTCTGGAAAGCTGCTTGTGCTTGGCTTTACAATCTGTGAAATGAGATGGAGAATGAAATGGTAAACCATTCCAATAGTTTTGCCAAGAAAACCCAACTGGGGTCACAGAGAGTCATACTCATCTAAAAATCAACAACAAACAGCAACAAAATGGACATTCTTGCTTTTCTTCCCTAACCTTATTAGGAAGACTTTTAGTTTACTGCCATTATACCTAATGCTTGCTCTTGGTTGTACTGCTTATTATTTTTTTTAAACAAAAATTCCTTTGGAGCAGCTAGGTGGTGTAGCGAATAGACCACAAGTCCTGGCATCAGGAGGACTTCAGTTCAAATTCAACTGCAGACACTTGACACTCAACTAGCTATGTGACCTTTGGCAAATTACTTAACACCAACTGTCTTGCCTTCCCACCTCCAAAAAAAGAAAAAGAAAAAGAAATAAAGAAAAGCTCCATTGATTCCTATGCCTTCTTGTGTTTTAAATAGAAATGGCTGTTGTATTTTGTCAAAGGTCTTTACTACATCTATTGCGTTAATCATAGGAATTTTGTTGCTTTTGTTATTGATATGGTTGATTATGCTTATAGTTTTTCTAGTATTGAACCAGTCCTGTATTCCTGGTATGAGTCACACCTGGTCATAGCGTATGATCTTTGTGATGTATTGCTGTAACTTCCTTGCTAGTATTTTATTTAAAATGTTTGCATCAATATTCATCAGGGAAATGGTTTTTTACTTTCCTTTTTCTGTTTTTTCTCTTCTGATTTAGGTATCAAAACCTTATTTTTGTCATAGATGGAATTTCTTTAGAAGGGCTCTTTACCCATTTTTTCAAATTCTATAGTTTTAGGTTTAATTATTTTTTTAATGCTTGTTAGAATTTACTTGTAAATCCATGTGGTCATGTGGATTTTTTTCTTAGGGAACAGCTTTATGACTTGTTCAATTTCTTTTTCTAAGATTAGATTATTTAAATATTATTTCTTTTCCCATTAATCTGGGCACTTGTATTTTTTAAACTATTCATCTATTTATCTTAGTTTTATTGATGTATTATTGAGTAAAATAGCTTCTCTTAATTGCTTTAATTTCATCTTCATTGGTGGTGTACATATACTTTTCATTTTTTTATACTGGTAATTTGGTTTTCTTTCTTTTTTAAAATCAAATTAGCCAATTTTTAAAAATAAAATCAACTCCTAGTTTTATTTATCAACTCAAAGATTTTTTTTAACTTCTGATTTTATTAATCTCTCCTTTGATTTGCAGTATTTCTATTTTGGTGCTCAACTGGGAAATTTCAATTTGTTCTTTTTCTATTTTTTAAAATTCCATGATGAATTCATTGATCTGTTTTCTCTTTTTTAATTCATGTAAACACTTACAGATATAAATTTTCCCATAGGTACTGCTTGGGCTACATCCCACAGATTTTGGTATGTTGTCTTCTTGCTGTTATTCGCTTTAATCAAATTGTAGATTTTTAAAAATTTGTCCTTTCACTTACTCATTCTTTATGATTAGGTTATTTAGTTTGCAAATAGTTTTTAATTTATGCTTCTAAAGACTTTATTGAATGCAATTTTTATTGAATTTTGGTCTGAAAATGATGCATTTATTATTTCTGCTTTTCTGCATTTGGTTGTGAATTTCTGTATTTGATACTTTATGATTTATGCTTTAAGATATGGTTATTTTTTGTAAAAGTACCTTATGCAGCTGAGAAAAAGGTATATTCTTTTTTATTCCCCTTCAGTTTTCTCTAGAGGTCTATCATATCTAACTTTTTAAAAATTCTAGTCATTTCCTTAACTCCTTCTCTAATTATTTTATGGTTAGATTTATGTATTATGGAGATGAAAATGTTTAGTTCTCCCACTAGTAAAGTTTTAGTGTCCCTTTCCTCCAGTAACTCATTTAACTTTTCCTTTGAAAATTTGATGTGTATATGTTTAGTATTAATATTACTTCATTGTCTATGATACCTTTTAGCAAAATGTAATTTTTATTATTATCTCTTTTAATTATCTCTTTTTTTGCTTTTGCTTTGTCTGAGATCATGATTGCCCTGCCACTTTTACTTCATTTGAAGCATAATGAACTAATCTCCAACTCTTTATTTTAACTGTGTGTGTGTGTGTATGTGTCTTTTTCAAGTTTGTTTCTTGTAAGTAATACAGTTTTGGATTTTAGTTTCTAATCCATTCTGTTATCTACTTCTGTTTTATGGGTGAGTTCATTCCAATCACCTTTACAGTTATGATTACTAATTGTATATTTCACTCTATCCTATTTTCTTCTATTTATCTTTCTCTTCCTTTTTACCCTGACTGTCCTCAAAAGTATGTTTGGCTTCTGATCCCTACTTTTCTTGTCACACCCTCATTTTTTATCACTCATTTCCTTTCTTTTAACCCCTTTCTCTCCTGCTTCCCTGTTGGGTAAGATTGATTCCTCTACTGAGATTAATGGGTATATATATTCTTCTTTCTTTGAACCAATTCTGATGAGAATGAGGTTCAAGTGTTGCCCACCACTTTCCCCTCCACTGTAAATTCTTTTTTGAGTACCTCTATCTCTTTTATGTGAGATAATTCTCCCCTATTCTTGCTCTTCTTTTCACCTTTCTCCTGTACATCCTTCTTTCTCACCCCTTCATATAGTAGACTTGCACTTATGTTCCCTGTAGGTGTAGACTCCTAACTGCCTTAATAATGATAAAATTCTTAGAAGTGCTATATGTATCCCTCTTCCACATAGGAATATAAACAATTAAACCTTACTGAATCTCTTATAACTTCTCTTTCATGTTTACTTTTTATGTTTCTGTTCAATCTTGTGCTGGAAAGTCAAATTTTCTATTGAACTCTGGTCTTTTTATCAGGAATGCTGGAAAGTCCTCTATTTCATTGAATATTCATTTCCCCCTTTTATTATTATACTCAGTTTTTCTGGATAGGATATTCTCAGTTGTAATGCTAGCTCCTTTGTCTGCCAGAATACTATATTCCAAGTCTTTGCTCCTATAGTGTGGTAGCTGCTAAATCTTGTATGATCCTGCCTGTAGATCCATGATATTTTAATTGTTTCTTTCTGACTGCTTAAAACATTTTATCCCTAAGCTGGGAGTTCTGGCATTTGTCTATAGTATTCCTGAGAGTTTTCATTTTGGGATTTCTTTCAGATGATTGGTGGATTATTTTAAATTTTGTGGTATACTCTGATTCTAAGGTATCAGGGCAGTTTTCTTTTATAATTTCTTGAAATATGATATTTAAGCTCTATTTTTTTTTATCACAACTTTCAGGTAGCACATTAAATTTAAAATTATCTGTTGTCAATCTATTTTCTAGGTCATTTGCTTTCCAGATAAGGCATTTCACATTGTCTTCTTTTTTTTTCTTTTGATTTTGTTTTATTGTTCCTGATGTTTTGTGGAGTCATTAGCATGTACTTTCCCAATACAAATTTTTAAAGAATTGTTTTATTCAGTGAGTTTTTGTACTTCTTTTTCCATTTGGCCAATTACATATTTTAAGGTGTTATTTTCTTCAGTATTTTTTCATGCTCTTTTATTAAGATGCTAATTCTCTTTTTAATAATTTTCTTACATAACTCTCATTTCTTTTTACCAACTTTTCCTTTACCATTCATTTCAGTCATTAGTTCTTCCAGGAATTCTTGATGGACTTTTGTTCAATTTGCATTTTTCTTTGAGGCTTTGTTTATAGCTGTTTTTGCTTTATATTTTTCTAAGTTTTTGTGTCTTAGACTTCTCTGTCACTGTATTAACTTTTTTTGATTAAGCTTTTTTTGTTGTTATTGTTTGTTCGTTTTTCCAGGTAATTTTTCATTTTCTTGACTTTGGAGTTCATGTTAAATTTGGACTTTGCCCACTTTGGGGTTGGGGAGACACTGTCCCAAACTTCAGGATTTTGGGGGTTTTTTTGCTTTTGTTTTAGAGCTATTTTTTTTGGGGGGGGGAGGGAGGAAGTTTGTAAGTTCAGTGCTTCTGAAGTGGTGTGATCTGGAGGAACTTGTGTTCATTGCTTTACTGATCTATGCTACGGTCTTTATCCAGAAAGGGCCCCTGATCCCATGAAGTTACAAGTACTAGTGCTCCTCACTCTCCTGAACTATGATTAGTTCCCCTGCTTACTTGTAGCTGCAAGCATTCATCCCTGCTTTGAAACTGTAACTAGGGTCCCAGTTTCCCTGCAGTTGCAACTATTCCTCTCTGCACTGGAACTGTGACCCAAAACTGTGCATGGGTAATGGAGCTGCCAAACATTGCCAAGTCTTATTCCCAGTGCCAGCTCAGAATACCTGGATATCCAGTAAAATCTTTCTGACCAGTTGTCTAATCCCCTATCATCTCTGGGATGAAAGTTTCCAAAGGTGTTTTTGCTGTTGCAGCTACTTCCAAGACACATACTGGTGTTGCTACCACTTTGCTCTAAGCTGGTCTTCATCCCAGTGTCATAGACCTTTTCTGCTAATCTCTAAATTTTCTCAGCCTGGAAAAAATATCTCACCCTGATCTTGCTTCCTATGCCACTCCAGAAATAGATATGATGTTGTTTTTTAAAGTTGTTTGGATTGCTGCCTCTACCATTTTGGCTGTACACCTCCATTTTTAGTAACTAATAAATTTTCTTTTTTCACTGCTTTGATTGACCAGTTTTATGCCTTTGGTAAGGTGGATAGAAGTATAGCAGCATAATTTGTGGCAACAGGGTAGAAAAATGTCAACTGGTCCATTGGAAGATTGAAGTATGACTATCCATATTTAATTGGTGCTTTAAATCCATGGTATCAAACTCAAGTAGAAATAGGGGTTACTGTACAGAATATAAGAATCTATGTGGGCATATATTGACTTAGAAAATTATATATTAACATTATCTATGTTTTACCATATTTTTATTTTATGAAAATTATTTTCTGGTTTGGGCTACACTTGCGAGTGTAATGAGCTGCATATAGCCTATGGACAGTGCATTGGACACCACTGCTCTAAACAATTGAAAAATCTATTTTTTCCAAATGGCCATTTTTACTTATGTAAGAACAAGACTTACATTAAGAGCCTGAGTTTTATCCTAAAGGGTATCTTGGTTCACATTGATACTTATGTTAATGTTAAAAGACCTAGAAGAAAGTCTCTATCATATTAGATAGATATCATATTAAATATTTTGAGGAAAAAGATCAAAGTTCCAAAGTATAAGAATTAGAGAGACTGTGTTCTGTTTTGGTAGAGAGAATACCTGCATACATAGATTTGTAGGATCTTAAATGAGTAGTTGAAAGGAACCTTAGAAATCATCAAACCCAATTTCCTCATTTTATAGATGGGGAAAATGAGGCAAAAAGGTTAAATGATTTTGGGTCTCACAGCCAGTAAGTGTCTGAGGTGGAATTTGAACCCACATCTTTCTTATTCTAAGTCAAGTGCTTTATAGTTTACACTGATTATTTTTTTTTAAGTCATTTTAATTATAGCCACCCTTTTTCTTTCTTTCTTCTACCTGGCAGCAAAAGTTCACATCAAGGGGAGAGTAGGAAGTAAGTTGAAGCTAGGCTTTTATTTGCTTGGGACACTTTCATCCCATTGGTTTCAAAACCCATAAAACTTTTGATGGGCAGTGATATAGAATGTATCGTGCCTTCTTTGTAATTTGTCAGGGTTCCATGGAATATTATTGGTTAACACAACTTATTTTCTCAGGTTTCTGATCAGTGTTCTTGTCATACATAGAGCAATGCATGAGTTATAAATGAATACCTTCTTACTGTTCTGCTGTACCTCTTTTATATATCTATACCTGTATTTCTAATCAGTCTCTATCTCTATCACTGCTTTTATTTCTCTAGTTCATCTTTCTAATTGTACCTAGATCTGTATCCTTACCTCTGACTCTATTTCCACCTCACTTCCACCTCCAACTTCATTTCCATAGGGTGGGGGCAGTGGAGTTTACTGGAACTGGTTCAAACTTATGAGAGCGGATTATGATATTTTCAGGGTGAACATTTCCACTTCAAAAGTTGATAAATGCTATAAATCAGGATATAATTTGTTTTGTTGATTGTCTAGACAAGAAAATGATGGAGGAAATGTTAATAATACAAATTAGACTTAAGTATTTGCTGTGAGCACATATTTTTTTCATAGATGAAATTGTTAAACATTCACCAACACGTTTATGCATTTGTATCTATGTATCTATAAGTACATATATATCATAATATAACCTATATCTCTATATTGCTATAACCTTCAATCATCAAGTATTTATAAAGAATCTACTATATACATAAGTAGAATAAGTTTTCTTATTCTATGCTTGATATTATCCAAATTGGTGATATCTTATGTTCAGCCATTCATCTTCCTTTGCACCCAAAGATACATGTGTACATATACATGCATATAAATGCATATAAAAGTTATATTTTATGTGTGTATATACTCCTCCTCCTCTTCCTACTATTACTACTACTACTACTACTACTACTACTACTACTACTACTACTACTACTTACTACTACAAGTAGCTAACATTTATATATTGCTTACTATGTGCCAAGCACTGTGCTAAGGGCTGTAAATTATTATTATCATTTGATCCTCATGGCAACTGTGAGAGGTAGGAACTGTTATAATTTTCATTTTACAGATGAGGAAACTGAGACAGACAGATGTTAAATGACTTGTCTATGGTCACACATCTCGTAAATGTCTGAGGCCAGATTTTAACTCAAATCTTCCTGATTCCAGTCCTATCTACTGGAGACATACAAAGTCTATAGGAAGCCAAATTAAACAAATTGCTTGGTCCTAATGAATGTAGACTGATTTGGATTGAGGGGAAATTGTGTCCAGATCCCAACTCTGTGACTTATTACCTGTGTGACGTTGGACAAATCACTTCAATATTCTGGGTCTTAACATTTCTTTATCCTTAAATGATGGGATGGGTCAGATTATTTGTAGGGTATCTTTCAGCTCTCAGTCCATGATCCTAGCATTACTTGACCTTGCATTTTTTGTGGTTTATCACTCAGACATAAAATCACTCATCTTGGAGGTGACCCCATCAGAATGAACCACAGCTCTTGTCTGATCCACATTTACCTGAACGAGAATCCCCCCTATAACAATGGTAACTCAAGCTTTGCTTTCTTACAGTGCACTAAATAGATTTTCTATAGAGAATTAGTGGAAAGAAATATGTAAGTACAAGAATATGTAAATGGTTTTTAATCTTTATTGATGATGACTTCCTGGTTGCTTTTTTTTAAAAAAATTACTTTCTGACGTATTTTTTTTTCTTTTGGAATTTTATTCTCTTTGAGATATTTGTGCTGAGATGTGAGAGAAGAGAGCAGCCTCAATGGCTACAGAAAAGCTTAGGTGTGAGGAGCCTCCCTCTGGTTGTAGAAAGAGACGAATTTCCTTTGGAGCACTTGCCATCAAGAGAACAATAATGGTGGGAAACAGCGATGTGGCAACAATATGCAGTGACACTTCACAAGGTAACAGCACCCTGAGAGAGAGACAGGAAGCAACATGTGCCAGGCAAGTCAAACCCCACCCTTGATTACAATCTCTCCTGAGATCTTGTATAAGGGTGTTTGATGTCATCAGCCGCTGGGGGTGCACCGCGACAGTCTGGGGATGGAGTAGAGGCCCGCGCATGTCTGTTAGCCTTGATCGTGAGCACTTAGTTCAACCTTAGGGTTGAAACAAAGGATGCCACGTTGGCAATAAAGACGGCATGATTACGTGAGA
>JAQQSV010016755.1:0-11765 GCA_028646515.1 Pseudochirops corinnae | reverse complement strand
AAAGGTAATTTTCATTGCCCATGGGTGAGTAAAGCTAATATAATAAATATGACAATATACTGATGAATTTATTTTACTTATTTATTGATGTACCAATCAAATTCCTAAAAGAATATTTTAAATAGTTAACAAAAATGAAACTATTCTATATAGGAAGAAAAGACCAAGAATAATAAGGTTAATGTTGAAAGAAAAATAGAGGGGGGGGGGAAGTTCTATATCAGTGTCAGATCTCAAACTGTAATATAAATCAGTAATCATAAATTGTTTTGTACTGGTTTAAAAAAAGACAATAATCAGTAGAACTAATTAGGTTTATACCATTCAGAAGCAAACACAACATCATACTGTTTATATATCCCAAAGAAGTCAGTTATTAAAGCAAAAAATGGGGAAAAAAAAAACTGCTGCGAAAGTGGGATAGAATTCTGGCAGAAATTATGTTTAGCCTATTATCTCACAATATATGTAAAAAAAAGTCAAATGTTTATAATATTTAGACATAAAAATCACAGCAAAAACAAATTAGAGAAGCGAGGAAGGTTAAAGAAGCAAGGAAGAATTCATATCTAAAGGTGAAAGTGATAGAGAATTTGCCACAAGATAAAATGGATAATTTTGATTATATAATATTGAAAAGCATTTTTCCAAACAAATATAAAGTAGTTAAAAATTACAATGGCAACTTCTATTTGGTCAAAAAAAAATAAATTTTTTGGTAAGATTCTCTAATAAAGTTCTCATTCCCAAAGTATATAATGAACTTAATCAAATTTATAAAAGTGTGAATAATTTCCCAACACAAAAATGATGAAACCATAAGGACAAGCAGTTTTCAAAGAAATAAATTCAAACTATCAATGATCATATAAAAATGCTCTAATTCACTAATATGGGTATCCAAATAAAGAAAATTTAAAGTACATCTCATACCTATTATTGATAAATTAGACCGAAAAGGAAAGTAAACAATACTGGAAAGGCTGTGCAATAACAGGAACATTATTTCACTCTTTGTGGAGCTGTGACTTGATTCTGTCAATCTAGAAAACAATATGGAAACACACCCATAATGTTACCAAACTTTACATATCCATATCTTTTGACCTAGCTGATAGTAGACAATAATTGGAAACCGAGAGTATGTCCTCCCATTAAACAATGGCTAAGTAAATTTTAATGTATGAATATAATAGAACATGACTTGGCTGTAAGAAATTATGAAATGGTTAATTTTAGAGGCAATTGTGAAGACCTTTACGAACTGATGCAGAGCTAATTGAGCAGTGCTAAGGGGAAAAAAAGTACAATGATAGCAGAATGGAGGGGAAAAAAATGGAAAAAAAAATTAGAACTTTGATGAATGTTATTATAAAACACGAGTCTAAAGAATGGACATAAACTATACTAGTTATCCCCTGATATAGAGTTGATGGATATAAATTACAAAAATATATTTTCTGATAGTGTAATGTTGATTATTTTTTGAAGAAGACTATGTAGATATGTCTTGAGGCATTTGTTTTTGTTTGCTTGCAGTGTGTGTATATAATTTTTATTTTTGTTTTTCATTTGCTTTTTTTCTATTTAATTTGCTAAATGAAGACAAGGAAATAGTGATAGTAAGACTAATTTAAAAATATCTAATCTCTGAAATATGAAAATAAATTTAAATTAATCTGAGGTAGGGATATCCTCAAAATATTGTTTGAATTGGGGTGGCTAGATGGCTCAGTGAATAGAGCACTAGCCCTGGAGTCAGGAGGACCTGAGGTCAAATTTGACCCCAGACACTTAACACTTACGATCCACACGTCCTTGGACAAATCACTTAACCCCAATTGCCCTGCGTCACCCCCTCCAAAAAGCCAAATGTGTGTGTGTGTGTGTGTGTGTGTGTGTGTGTGTGTGTGTGTGTGTGTGTAGGTTTGCTCTTATATGGATACTTTGTAGAAAAAAAGTATGGTATCAATTGTGATGAAGCTTTATTTCTCTTGGTATAGAGAAAAAAAAAGAAAAAGAAACCATAAACCTATGAAAGTATCAGTATAATTCATAGGTATAAACAGAGAAAAGTCAGTTATAGGTAACCATGTTAAAAATGTACACAAGTGCTTAATGTTTTATTTGTCAATGTCATATTTTCACCAAAGGAAATATATTATTATAGCCATGTATTTGAAGAAATATTTAAAATATTAAATTTTTGACAAGATTTTCTGAAGAACTTGCTAACTGAAATAAAATTATAATTTATAAGATATCAAATTATTTCAAATATCTTATTGTATTATCATTGCTTTTAAGAAAGTAATATGATATTTAGGAATTGTAATGGTATTTGTAATTTGAACATCTTCCCTACCAATTAATAGGCCTATGGGAATTTGAAGATCTTTCCTGCTTTGAAGTTTTTCTCTGCTCCTTAACAAGCTGAATGTAATCACATGGAGCCTGTGGTGGGATGAGTTTGCTGAATGGGTGAAGTAGTCAGCCCACAGAGGAAGCTGGGAGTCAGAATTGTTGGAGATGCAGGGAGGTACAGATGCAAACAAGGAGAAAGCTAGGTATCCTGTGGCTTCCTGCTGTGTTATGATATGTTAACTTCTTTGTTGCTATAATGGATTTAGTTTTCTGGTGTTGGGATTTGGGTTTCTGGTTTTGGGATTCGACTTTCTGGTGTCTGAATAAATGTTTTGCATCAATCTTCTGTATGGAGAGCCTGTTATATTTTGTGAATCCAAACTATGCAGTCATATTCATAGTCACCATCAATGCTGTGAATATTGTGCTAGTGCTACAGAAAAGAAAAGGTAAATCTGTATGTTTAAGTATGAACACAGCAGAAAACATTTCTAAAAAATACTACAGAATCATCAATTATTAAGCTGAATGGGGTTATATGCATAATTTGATCCAACCCTTATATTTTCAGAATGAGAAAATTGAAGCCCAGAATTCTGAAACAATTTGCTAAAGGTTAAACAGTGAGTTCATCTTAGCACATCAAATAATAGAAGAAAGCTGTCACCTCCTTAAGAAGCCTTTTCTTGAAGCTAAATAACTTCACATTCTTTGACTACTCCAAATATCATCTCAATTTCTTTCCCATATTAGTTTGCCATCCTCTGGACATTCTCTAGCTTATTGTAATGGCAAGCAAAGAAGTACTTAGCACTTTCTTTCATCTATTTAATTATTTAGAACTTTGTTTCAATTCAAATTTCTTTTAAACCTTGCCCATGATTATATCAAATCTTAGTAAAGAAACAGAACTTTTAAACCCCACAATTTGTGAGCCCCACAACTTATGAACCCCCATAGTTGAGCAAAAGGAAGGGGGGGGGGAACCACATGGGATTCATACAATCCAGTCATTCAGTTCTGAATTCTCCTAACTTTACTATTCCTGATCCATATATCTACTGTATCAACAAGAATAGTTTAAAAGACTACAAATGTTTTGTAGAAAGTTACTTAGTACTGTTGATAGAGCACTGTGACTAGCATCAGGAAAACCTGAGTTCAAATTTGCCCTCAGACATCTACTAACAATGTGAAATTGGCTAAGTCATTTTATCTCTGTCTCAGTTTCCTCATTTATGAAATCAAGATAATAATAACACAAACTACCAGGGTTATTTATGAAGATCAAATGAGATAATATTTATAAGCTTTAGCACAGTGTTATATATCATGAATGGTATAAATGCTAATTATAATTATTGTGATTATTAATATCAACATTTAGGTAAAATATCCATGGACTCCCACTAATCTACCAGTTAGGAATGCTATTATGTATGTATATGTGTGTATGTATGTATGGATGTATGGATGCATAAATGTATGTATATACAAACATATGTATATATATGTATATGTATATATATATATATATGTATATATATATATATGTCCTTCATTACCTTTGTTTTTTGAAATCCAACTTTCTTTGTATAATAAAGTTTTCTTATCTAGATTCCCCTAATTTCCTTTGCAGTAATAATCTTAGAATTTTCTCATGGATTAAAGTCAAGGTGGTTGGCCTTCAGTTCTGAAGATTCTACTTGCTTTAGTTTTTTGTAAACTGTGACAAAATTATGCTTCACTTTACCCATTATGTGCAACCATCCTCCATGCCCTCAACTAGAAACACTAAACTGTTGGTAACGCTAATAAATATTTGCTAATATCAAAAAGCATCGTGTTTAGTGTAGAAGAATTGTTTGCATTAGATCATAGCAATATGGATACCCCTGGCTATTACTTTCACTCTCATTACAGAGCAAATAATGCACTTGTTAACCCATTGAGAAACCTTCAAAAAATGAAAAAAAAAAAAAAAAAAACGACTGGATTTAGAGACAAGACCTAGTTCCATGCCCTAGCTATTACAACATGTGTGACAATTGGTTAGTAACTTTAATCATCAGGTCATCTTTTTCTTCATTTGAACAATGAGGTATTTAAATTGGATGATGTCTAAGATTCCAGAGTTCTAAGTCCTTTGATCTTAAAAAACAAAGGATAATAGATATGCCCAGCCAGAATTTTTAGTCAATGATTTTATGATGTATCCTAATCTTCACCTCTTTCTAGTCAAAGTTACCAAAATATTTTGTTTAATAATTTGTACTTGAATTTCACATAACACTGATGTGAAACAAGTGTATAGTTTATGGAATAAAATGGCAGTCTAGCAAATGTGAAATTGCTTTAGAAATTTAAAATTACTATGCAAATATAAAGCATTAATTATCTGACATTCGTGAGGCAAATCATCAGATGGCAGAAGATTTTAATCATTTCTTTTGACTTTTTTTCTGTCAGATACAATTTAGCATCAGTATTTATGTCACCGTGAGGTTATAGGCATTGCTTAGATTTGGAACACATGTTCTATTCCCAAAGTTCTCCCAAAAATGCCAGAAAATTACATTGTATCTTGCTAACTTTTTTGCTATAATAGAATATTAAACTTCTGAAGCCATGGATGAATAATTCTTCACAACTTTGTGCTCAGTTTAATTTTATTTTAATCATGAAAAAAAGAAAAACCACAACATTGTGTTGGGAAAATACATGCAAAATCTTAGGAAAGTTCAAAATTAACTTTCTTCTTCTTATTTTTTTTTTTTTTACCTCCAGAGGTTGGTTACCAAGTACAAGGCTATTGAACCATTCTTTGTTAAATATTTCACCTATTTTTAAATTAATTTATTCTTGTATATCCTACACTTTAAAATATTGTATTTGTTATTACTTTCCCTAGAGGTAGGTTAATTTAAATAAAATATGTACACACTTTACGTTTTTGCTATTTATTTGGTAAGTTTTTTAATGAATGCTAGATCAAAATTTTAAAACACATTAGCCATAATGGGGTATGACTACAGAAATGTCTTTGCATTGGCCATGAGTTAACTTTTTAAAATTATCCAAGATGCCAGGTAAAGTAGTCCCACTTCTACGAGGATAGAAGTCACACTGTCTTCTATAGTGATTATTCTTCTCTTAGAGGCAGATAGGAGATGCTGTGCACAGAGTGTTGTATCTAGAGTTAGGAAGACCTCAAATACTTATTAGCCATTTGACCCTGGGTAAGTCTGTATCTATATCATCTATATCTATTTCTATACTGATATCTGTATCTTTATCTATATCGATTTAATCAATCTATCTACCTCAGTTTCCCTACTTTAAAAAAAAAAAGGAGAGAATAACATCTACCTCCCAGTGTTGTGAGGATAAAATGAGATAACATTTGTGAAGTTCCTTGCAAACCTAAAAATGCAATAAAACGGTTAGCTAATAAAGAATGATGATATAAATCATTCCACCAAAAGACACTAGCAGATAAGAAATTTTTAATTAAGAAAGAAGCTATAAAAATTTGACTATAACTTCTAACCATAAAATTTACTGTTCTATGCATAGTGTTCATCATAATTTATTTCTTTTTTTTTCAGAAATTCAGGGATTCATTAAGAATATTTAACATATATGTATTAAACAAGAAATTTTGCCAAGCATACCATGATTTCCTATGCTTTGCTGTACTGTGAGCTCTCATTTATTCTTGTATTTAAAGTACTATTCATTTCCTCTTAAGTAGAGTCTATATGACACCAATCCACTAATTCTATTTCAATATAGTGGGAGGAAATGATGTTGTCTTTAAATCATGTAGGCATAGCAACTGACAGAAATATTTTAGCCAAAGTTTTAATGTTGAGTAGAAACTCTCTCAATAACTATAACTGTCTTTCTACTACTTACTAATCATCTTTTAAAACTTTCTCAAATTGCCATACTTTTCTATTATGAGTTTGAAATTAAATTGTTCATTTCTTTCAGGCCACTTTTCCATTGACCTTCATTTTTAGTAAAATAACCAATATTTAACTGTAACCAAAAAATTATATAATAATAATGATACAATACCATAAAACACAGAGTTATTAAGTATCTACTATATGCTAAGGACCATGCTAAAAGTTGGGGATATAATAAGAAAAAGAAAGATACCCTGCCATCAAGGAGCTTACAATTTAATGGGAGAAGACAGCACATAAAAGAAAGCTCAAAAAAAGAAGGGAGGAGGGAGCCAACAGTAACCACCTAGAGAAAAGCCATATTCTTTAAATCTGAAGGCAATTAAAGCTACAGATGGAATGTAGAGAGTTGGCTGAAAAGTTCAGGTTCCAGCCCTCCATAAAGAAAAATTTTGGAAGGTGTTTAGGGCTCCAATCTTCTCATCAGAAAGAAGGAGGGGAGGTGAAGGGAATCGGGAAGGTGTTGGTATTCATAGATTAGTTGTAGTTTTTGTATTTAAGTAGTTCTTTTCTTTCATCTCTAAACATTTTCTGATATATCTTTTTTAGATTTATAATAACATTCATGTATTATTTTGCGTGTCATTTGTTACTATAAATTGAGAAAATCACACCCTAATAAAAAATAAACGTGATTGCTGTTAATTGAATTTATGCAACTTTAGGTAATGTTGACTCATAAAAAATCCTCCATTTCAAAATTTTAAATATTTTTATTTTTATGAAAAATTTTAAAGTAATATATGATGTACAAATTTAAACATAATATTCTATCTTAATCATGATATTTTAAGTTACCTGAATTCTCTACTCTTTCAAATTAATGATTACCCTGTTTTCTTAAAAGCTATTTCAGCAAAACATAAATTCTGGTAAGTTTTACAAAGCTGGAAAGCCTCCAAATAGCCCTTCACAACCTTCAGAGGATCCATGATATATGACACATTTGTTGTTAGAAGACAAAACTCGATCAAATGAAGACCTTGATAAGAATTATAGTCATATTATTGTAGAATCCCCTCTAGAAAAGGTGAATTACTCCTCATTTAAAATCTTACTTGACAGAAATGTCATATATTGTTTTCTTATTGAAATATGTCTGTGGCTACATGGTCCCTTCAAACTCTTGGATTCTGGTCTACTTAGCTAAGTATGGAGATATTTATCACCAGGTTGACTATCAAATGAAAACATTACATAGAACAAGGAATAATCACTATCATGACAATAGCCAATAATACTTTACTAAGTATTTGATATGAACCAAGTACTATGCTAATAGTTATAGATATGAAGAAAGTTAAAAAAAGATGATCCCTGCTCTTAAAAGGTTCATATTGTTGGCATGGTAGATAGACTTCTGGGACTGTAATCATGAAGACTTCAGTTCAAATCCAGTCTAGACACTTACTAGATGTGTGACCCTGGTCAAGTCACTTAACTGCTAATTGCTTTAGTTTCCTCAGTTCTAAAATGGGCCAAATAATAGCACCTACCCCACAGGTTTGTTTTAAAGATATTTGTAAAGTAGTTTAGCATAGGCCTGATGCATAGTTGGTTTTGTATAAATGCTCATTCCCTTCACCATCTCTTTTAATGGGAGTGACAACATGCAAACTATGTGCATGTAACATGTATATAATGAAAATGAGAAATTATATCAGAGGGAAGGCATTACTAGACCAATGGTCTAAAGGATGCTGAAAGAGGTCTTGTAGAAGGAGAGATTTGACCTGAGCATTGATAGAGACCAAAGAACCAAAGAAACAATGGAGAGGAAGAAGGGCATTACAGCATGGAGGAAAGTCTATGAAAAGGAATGGAGTCTGGAGATGGAGTATCATCACATTTTGTGCTTTGTAATGATGTTTCTTTAAAACAATCTGAGAACCTGGAAAGACTTACATGAAGTGCTACAATGTGAAATCTGGAGAACATTACACACAATAACAGTAATATTTTATGATCATCTACTGTGAGTAATTTAGCTCTTCTCAGAAATAGAATGATCCAAGACAATTTCAAAGGACTTATAATGAAAGGCATGTCCATTTCAAGAGAAAGAACTGGGGAATACTGAATGCAGATTGAAAATTTTTTTTCTTTATTTTTCTAGGGCTTTTCTGTCTGTGTTTTCTTTGATAGCATGACTTACATGGAAATGTGTTTTGCATGACTACATATGTATAATCCATAAAAAAAAAAATCTGAGAGCAAGGTAAGGTAAACATTATTACATACATTTTACAGATGAGAGAACTTAACCTCAGGGTAATTTCTCAAAGGTACTAAGCCTTCCCCCCACCCCCTTACATATAGAATCTTCCCTTGCAGCAAAACAGTTTAGTAAACCAAAGGATACAGCAAAACCAACTTGGAGACACTGTATACTGTCTTGGGGATAGTCAGTAGTCAATACTTACATAAACAGAGAAGGTAATCCTGGGTTATCATCTGCTTTCTAGAAACAGTCAGCTTTGTTATAACACTTGATACTGATGTTTTTACTTACATTTTCAAAGTCACTGTGTATATCTTTCTCCAGTACTACTTTCATTGTTCTTCCAGGTACACCATAATCTAGTCCTCCCTTCCAAATCTTATACTCAGTAAGCCAATCTTTAAGATAAATTGATGTAAGACCACACATTATTTTCCTATTAAATTGAATCTTCTAAATGAGAAGATGATTCACAGCTTCCCCCCAGGAGGGGAAAATAAAAGTGTTGGTGGAGTTGGTTATGATATGCACAGAGACAACAAGAAACATTACATCATTATATGCTTGGTTGGTTATATGGTATTAAAGTGTTTATAATTATAAGCATGAGAATTGTATGAAAATAATTATAAATCTACACAAAAAATATTTTGTATAAGAAGAGGGGAAAGTAAATTATATATAAAATATTAAAATTCTCCAAAATAAATATATATTTAATATGTATCTATGTGTATATATAGTGTATGTACATACATATGTATGTATGTGTGTATATGTATTATGTGTTTGTGTGTCTGCACATAATTCTACTCAGTGAATTCCAACAGTGATGGGCACAGGAAAAGATAAGAAAAAAATTATGTTGGAAGATATTAATATCCCCCCCCCAAAAAAAAAACTAAGGTGGAGATAAAACCCCATATAGGCAAATTCAATAGACTTTTGGGAGTTATCACCATTTAGTTACAAAGACTGTATATAGTGTAGAGCACACACAGTGGATTAGCACACACAAAAGCAGTTCAAGGGGCAGATATTAAGGAACTACATGTGCCTCAAAACAGGGATATAGTTCTAGAGCTCAAGGACTTTGCAGATATTTAATCTATTTCTCTCATTATATAGGTGAGAAAATTACCTTCTATGGAGATTAAGTAAATTTACTATGGTTGTGCAAGTGATAAGTTAGAGGAGAGAGTTGAACCCAGTGCCTCTCAGAAACAAAACTCTTCCAGTTGTTTTGTTTTGCCATTTCAGTGATACAAAGACAATACATATGTATACATGTATGTAAACATAAGCACATCCTGCTTATTTTGATTTTGATTTAGAATTTGGTAGGAATAAATTTAGAATTGTTAATTAAATTGAAGATATATTACTTCAGGACATTAAGTCTAAGAGTCATTAGGATCCCTTTTTTATATTTTTAATACTTTAAGTAGAATTTCAAGTTTTCTACAACTCTAATGCCCTTTCTTGCTCAATTTAAAATAGTCTTTGTTTTATATTCCCTTATCTTTACTGTAATCTGTGTCCTCCATTCATCACTTCAAAAATATATGTGAGCCAAATTAGAAGAATTACTTGTTAGACCGAGAGTCAGGGGTGCCTTAGTTCAGATTTTGCTTCATATGCTGAATAACTATCTGTATGACCCTAAGCAAAAGACTTAAACTCAGTCTATGGGGAGAAGACAAGATGGCAGTGTAGAAACAGGAGAACTCTGTGGCTCCCACCTCAAATATCTATAAAATATGATTCTAAACAAAATTTAGAGGCCCAGAACTCATCAAATGACAGAGGAACCAGGTTCCCACTGAAGGCAGGTCAGCAGACAGACAGAAATGGCTCATTGCAGCACACTGGTAGCAGAGCCCAGCCAATGTGGTTTTAGCCCCAGACTGTCCAGGAGAAGCCCCGGGTGGAGTTTCAGGAGAGTAGATCACCAGCAGCTGTGCTGATTTCCAGAATTACCAACCCATAAGAGCCAAGGACAGAGGGAAAAGGTCAGTGGAACTTGGCTAAATTTGACGGGGAGGGTCCAGCCAACTGCCTCCAAAGCTAGAAGTAGTCTGAAGTGATGGCCCTGAAGCTGCCTCCACGTGGCTGTTTCAGAAGCTCCCGGACTGCAGATTATGGGGGGACCAAGCGAACATTCAGATGCTAAGTACTCTTACTTTGAGCTGCCTGGATCAGATTGTGGTCTTGGGTGGTGGCCCTGAGGTTCATTTTTGGTGAGCCAAAGGTGGAGGGGGCTATGGAGATGGCGACAGCCACCTAATAGCTCTGGCAGCTGCAAAAACCCCAGTGATTTGGGACAGAGCTCTCCCCTCTGAAAGCAGAGTTTTACTGAGCCCAAAAGTCAAACAACTGACTAGTGACATGAGAAGGCAAAGCAGGCAAAGAAAGCTCAGCAATTCAACTTTAGATTCCTTTTGGGGGACAAAAAGGATCAAAGCATGAAACAGGAGGAAGACAACACAACAGAACACCATACCAAAAGCTTCCAAAAAAAAAACATAGACTGGATATAAGCCATAGAGGAGCTTAAGAAGGATTTTGAAAACCAAGTAAGAGAAGTGGAGGAAAAATTGGGGAGAGAAATGAGAATGATGCAAGAAAATCATGAAAAGAAAATCAATAGCCTGACTGAAGAAAATAACACCTTAAAATCTAGACTAACTTAAATGGCAAAAGAGGCCCAAAAAGCCAATGAGAAGAATGACTTAAAATGTTGAGTTTGCCATATGGAAAAAGAATCTCAAAAGCTTTCTGAAGAGAATAATTCCTTCAGAATTAGAGTGGAGCAAATGGAAGCATATGACTTTATGAGAAATCAGGATACTATTAAACCCAAACAAATTTAAAAAAATTAGAAGGCAATGTGAAATATCCCCTTGAAAAAAACCACTGACCTGGAAAATAGATCCAGAAGAGAAAATTTAAAAATTATTGCACTGCCTGAAAGCCATGATCAAAAAAAGAAACTTAGAAATCATGTTTCAAGAAATTCCCAAGGAAAATTGCCCAGATATTTTAGAAGCAGAGGGCAAAATAGAACTTGAAAGAATTCACCAATCACCTCTCGAAAAAGTTCCCAAAAAGAAAACCTCTAGGAATGTTATAGCCAGGTTGCAGAGCTCCCAGATCAAGGAATAAATATTACAAGCTGCCAAGAAGAAACAATTTGAATACTGTGG
>JAQQSV010016754.1:0-11765 GCA_028646515.1 Pseudochirops corinnae | reverse complement strand
TTCATGTTTCTTGGAAGCTTTTGATGTGGGAGTTCTGACTGTGTTGTCTTCCTCCCATTCCCTGCTTTGGTCCTTCTTTTTCCCAAAGAAGGAATCTAGAGTTTGGTTGCTGTTCCTACTTTGCTTCCTATGCTTGCTCATGGTTGGCCAGTCACTGGTTTTTTAGCTCTGTGAAACTCTGCTTCCAGAGGGGAAAGCTCTGTCTCAATTCGCTGGGGTTTTCCCAGCTGCCAGCACTTTTAGTAGACTGCTGCAGAGCCCCACTAGCTTTGGATCACTGAAAACACACCCCAGACCCACCACCCAAGACCACAATCCAGATCCAGGCTGTTCAATGCAAGAGCACTTGGCTTCTGAACGATTGCTTGACCCCCCCTGCAGTCTGCAGGCTGGGAGCTCTGAAGCAGCAAAGTGGAGGGAGCTGCAGGGCCTCTGCTTCTGCTGCTTCGTTGCCCTGGAGGCAGTTTGGCCGGACCCGCTTATCTCTCCCAATTTTAGCCGAGTTCCACTGACCTTTCACTTAGTCTTTTTTTTCTTATGGCTTGATAATTCTGGACACTTCCACAGCTGCCACAGATCTGCTCTCCTGAAGCTCCAGCTGTGGTTTGGCTTGTCTCATCAGGCTGCCCCCAGGGCCAAGTTGCCGTTTCAGGCTGTGCTGGTTTTGGGTCCCAGCACTGAGGTGGTCCCTCCTACTGCCTTCAGTGGAAAGTATATTTGTGTGCATTTTAGAACGTTAGGATTTGTTTAGAGTCATATTTTATGGGTATTTTGAGGTAGCTATGTGGGAGCTGCGGTACCTTACTGCTCCTATGCCACCATCTTGGCTCCCCCCCCCCATGCATTCCTAATGTAAAGAATAGGGCTGCACAGAAACTTGGAAATACAAACACAGGAGGGAAGAAAAACATAAGGTAAAGAGTATTGAAAAATGATAGAGAACTAAACAAGGATAAACTGCTGAAATTCTAACATGGGGAGATGATGTATATGGCCCCTCTGAACCCTATCACCATCAAGGTTTATAGAGGGAATTTAACTAGACAAGATCTAGGAGTGATTCTGTTATGTCTTGATGATTTTGAGAAAATAATGTAAAGAGTGAGGAAGATGAATACACAGTAGCGTTGGAGGTATGGTAGTGAGAAAGGACAGTTAGGAAAATTTATCTCATGTATTCAGGGTGCTGAAGCAGATATATACACAAAGACATAAGAGAAGTTCAAGGGGAAAAGGTCACACTTGAACCTCCTATGAACTGGTCAAAAGAGGTAAAACACATACATCTGGCCAGAAAAAGAAATTTCACTAAACTGAAATAGGGAAGGTAAGGGGAGAAGGAAGAGCAGGATTGGAGGGAGAGAGATTTTGTTGCTCAGTCAATTTCAGTCATGTCTGATGCTTCATCACTTCCTTTTTTGGGTGGGGGGTAGGATTCTTGGCAAGGTTACTGGAGTGATTTGCCATTTCCTTCTCCAGCTCATTTAACAAATGAAGAAACTGAGGCAAATAAGGTTACATGACTTGCCCAGGATCACACAGCTAGTAAATGTTTGAAGCCACATTTGAACTCAGATCTTCCTGATTCCAGTCCCAACACTCTATCCACTGTGTCACTTAGTTGCCCTAAGGGAAGGAATAATCTTAAGCAAAATAAATTCTGACATATGAAAATATTTATGGTTCTTTTTTCAATTCCCTAAAATGGGAATTTGAGAGGCTGCCAACAATTTGGGGAATGGATGAGCAAGTTATGGTATATAAATATGATGTAATACCACTGTGCTGAGTTTGTAAGCATAATGACTAACAAGGATTCCAGAAGACTAATGATGAAATAGTAACCACTTTATGATAGAGGGGTAAAGAATTTAAAATGCAAAATGAGACAAAAAAAATCTGTTCACATCCAATGTGGAAATTAGTTTTGATTCACTTAACATGTTTGTAAGAGGTTTTGCATTTGTTATATTCTCCATGGAGATGGGAGTGAGAGGCAGCTCTTGGTTGATTAAGATAAAAAAAAAAAAACTTTTTTCAATTATTGCCTAAGCAGCTACTAGGAGTAGAAAGAAAGCACCACAATTTAGGTGCCTGGCCTTACTGCTATTAATCTATTTTTGCCCCATCAGTAACTGCTTGAGGTAGAGAAATTATGTTGCTTCAAGGACCACAGGTTCTCAGAGGCAAGGAGAATCAAAATCATAGAATTTTGGAACTGGAGGGTACTTAAAGACTATCTACTCCAAATTTCTCCTTTTATACGTAAAGTTTGACTGAAATCGCCTGGTTAGTATTGGGAGGAGGAGGAGGAGGAGGAGAAGGAATAGTAGTATAGATATAAGGATATATAGAGATAGAGATAAGACATCTAAGACTGTTCAACTCATGTTAAATACAACCTGGGGAGACTAATGATATGAAGGAGAGAGGTGTAGGAGATGTGTACATATGTACACACACACACTCATTTACCAGAGAGATAGAGGAAGAGAGATACTCTATCTAGTTAACACAACTAAAAGTTGAGTACTCAAGATCAAAGGAAGAAATTATGTTGATATATAAAACATGGACCCACATTTTCTTTGGCAAAGGAGACTGAAACTATTAAGGGTGAACTTGGCATGGTAGCAGAAGGAGAAGAATGAGAGATAGTTATTTCCCTGAAGGGGGTTATATTTTGATTCTTCTACTGTTCTATTTCTGATATAGGTTTAGGGAAACCTCTCCCAAACAAGATTGAGTCAAGAACAGTGGCTGGGGATAAAACCACACCTTGACAATATTGGGACCAGTCAAGAGGCTGTAATTAGTTCTCACCAAGCTTCGACCTTCTGCTCCACATGACTGCTGGACAAATAATGTAAGTTCCTAAATCCTGGAGGAAGGGATGGGTTACTTTTGCCCTTGTTTTCAATAGGAAAGAAGGAAAGAGAGACCCTGAAATTTTTGTATATTTTAGCTCTTGCCTATACTGATGCAACTGATTCTTCCTAGTCATCTTTCACTGTACCATTTTTGCTTAATTTCTACTCCCTTCCTGAGAGGAATGTTGGATTCCACCCTGGGAACCACTCAAATAAGAAATGGCCTTATTTTGTTCATTTACAGGTCACTACAGCCCTCTCCAGACAGCTTCAGACATGGCAGTATATATGTGCCTACCCTTTCCATCTTCTCTATATGTATTGTATTTCTGAATTAAAAATGCAAGCTCTATGACAATAGAGATTGACTTGCTTGCTTTTATTTCTATCTCCAGTGCTTAGCATGGTGTCTGGAACATGGTAAGTACTTAACAAATGCTTTGTCTGTCTGCCTGTCTATCCATCTATCTTTCTATCTCACCCTCCCCTCCCAATCCAGTCAACTCTAGTAACTTCCTATTGCCTCTATGTTCATACCTGAAATCTTTGGTTTGGATTTTAAAGCCCTCCCTAACATGATCTCTTCCTACATTTCCAGTCTTTGTACATCTTATACTTTGTCTCCCTAACATACTCCAACTTCCAGGTATTTTCACTTGCAATTCCCCATGCCTAGAATTCTATTCTTCATCATCATCTCTGCCTCCCAACTTCCCGAGCTTCCTTATTTTCCTTATATTCCCTTAGAGCAGGTACCTAGTAAATTTGGCAGTCATAATCAAATGAAGTGAACAGTTATATTCTGGCTGACTGCAGATGACACTGGTATTAAAAAAAAGACATTTTCTGTAATCTTATGACTTCTCCTAAAACCAATGAGGTAACACTTTCATTTCTAAAAATAATGGGTCTATAAAGATCCTTGAAAACATAGCCAGAAGTCATTCAAATGTGACCCAATATGTCAGTGGGTCACCATGATTGAATCAAATGATAAACAAAATAACCCCAAGACAATCTGTCGGTGTCTACATTTAACTTATAGAAACTTATCAGTCTTGGAAGATATAATAATATTTCACTTTTATTTACTATTTTAGTATTTACAAAACACTTTCCTTACCATGATTTTTTACCAGTCCAGTATGCGTATACTATTTTCTCCAATTTGCAGATAAGCAGACTAGACTGAGCCTTATATTTATAATGTCTTATCCAGTGCCACAGCTATTAAGTGGCAGAATCATCTATTCATCTCAGCTCTTCTGCTTCCACTGGAGTACTCTGTTCACTTGCAGATGTCACTCGACCTACTCCTAGTCTCACTGACATAAGAACATAACAATTATTGAGGATATAGAAGTGCTACATAATGTTTTTAAGAGCTAGAAATACATATCTAATACACAAAATTACCTTTCACATTACAACAATTTTTCTAATATTTGGGTCAATTTAAATACTAGTTTTAAAACATCTAAGCCTGTTCAACTCATGTTTAGTGAAAAGAATATTGGACTTAGACTTATCTGTCTGTCTATCATCTATATTAATAGCTATCCTCGTTATCTGTAGATATAGAAAGATAGATATAGTTATAGAGGAACAGGTAGACATTCCAAATCTAAACACATCATTCTTTTCACTGAACATGAGTTGAACAGTCTTAGATGTCTTATTTCTATCTCTATATATTCTTATATCTATACTACTATTCCTTCTCCTCCTCCTCCTCCTACTCCCAATACTAACCAGGCGATTTCAGTCAAACTTTATGTATAAAAGGAGAAATTTGGAGTAGATAGTCTTTAAGTATCCTTCCAGTTCCAAAATTCTATGATTTTGATTCTCCTTGCCCCTGAGAACCTGTGGTCCTTGAAGCAACATAATTTCTCTACCTCACGCAGTTACTGATGGGGCAAAAATAGATTAATAGCAGTAAGGCCAGGCACCTAAATTGTGATGCTTTCTTTCTACTCCTAGTAGCTGCTTAGGCAATAATTTGAAAAAAGTTAATACTGTGTCTGGCACAAAGCAAGTAGTATATAAATGTATTTTTATTTATTTATTTATTTATTCATTCATTTATTTATTTATTCATTCATTCATCTGTTTATTTATTTATTTATTATATCATAAGAAAAAAAGATATCTCTTCTGGGATGCTTATTCTCTGGAAAACATTTCCAGTAAAATCATACTCCAATATCCTATGATAACACAGAGGTGAACCTGATGTTTTAGGTTTATACTAATCATAACACAAGTACTGCAGGTTGTACCAAGCTGAAAAGTTTTTGAAGATAGATTCAACAATCAATTATTTACCTATTGGTGAAGGACCAATCTTAATCTGAGGAGTCAAATTCCCCTACAACTAACTATCAAGTGATAAATTTATTTGGCCATATCCACTCACAAAAACAACACAGAATCATAAATGTGGATGTAGAAGGGATCCCAGAGGCCATTAAAGCTAAATTCTTTACATATTGAAAAAATCAAAACTAAACTAAACTGTTGTTCACAGATGTTAAGTGACTTGCTTCAGGTTACATTGGTAGTAAGTAACAGGAGTGTATTAGAATCTGGATCCTATGACTATGGAGTCAATGAATGATCTTATCGAAAAAGTCATGCAGGTGTCAAAATTGATTTATGTTATTTGAGAGAGACCACCACACTGATGAAATTGGGGTTCCTTTCAAGTATTTGATACATAGAAAATTCAGGTTGTCTGAATTCTGTCTTGGCTCATGCACCAAGAGATCTGGTGTACCAGATTTGAGTCTTGAATAATATTTGGTTCTAAATGCAAACCTTATTCTTCTAGATTGAACTGGAAACATTGAGAAAATTTACTCTATGAAAAAGAAATAAAGTAAGACTCTTATAAAGGATGGAGGAAATTTTCAGAAAATCTCAAGCTCCAGATTTTATGAAGCAATAAAAAATGCTCACAGTACTTGGAACAATTTCATATTTGCATATGAACTATGACCAATGATTCACTTGAAAAACAATGTGAAGATAAATTTACAATTTAGCTCATGGTCTGCATAGCTCAATGTAAATGAATCAAACAATATGCAATAAATTTCATGGACAGTTAAGTTTTAGTTCTCATGGTGTAAATCATAGGTGGGCTCACATTACAGATAGATATATTGGAGAGATGATAAAAACAGTAAAGAAAAAAAAAGTCTTATCTTGCTTTAAGTAGCTGAGCTTCAATAGAAAGTGAAACACAGTGGGGGAGATAACAAGTAGTGCTAGCAGAAGAAAAGAACTAATCCCAGAGCCTGAAATAAAAGGAGGAATCAAAGCCCAGGCACCTGCCTGACCTATTTGAAAAGTCCCAGAGTGAAATAAATCAATCCAAGCTCCAATTTGTGACCATACTGAAGAAATGGGTCTGGTCAAATCAAAGTAGTCTGGGGGTGGTGTGTGTGTGGGGGGGGTTGGTGATGTTGTAGTGCTAAGGTACATAAGAGATTTGTGAAGGGGGAGAGAGAACCCACTGCGCAGCTATTACAAATCTGCTACAGTTGAGTCTTATGCTATCAGATGAGGAAAATTCAAACAGTTTTACTGTCTGTCAGTGGAGCATTTATGGATTTTATTTCCATGGGAATGTACATTTTCCTTTTGGCCAAGACTACAGTCAGACAAACCACATCACATAACAAATTCAGTCCTCAGTACTACTGTATTAGAGTTCACTGTTGCCATTGATTTGAAGATAAATTCCAAATAAACTCATAAAATTTTTAAAAATTGGGAAGTTTTGTGGGGACAGGGAAGGGAATGAATCACTATATTTGTAAATGGGGCCTTAAGGGTCAAAGAAAAATTTGGATTCTATTTCAAAACATAAAAACCAGAATGGAACTTGTTAGTGGAGGGATAGCTTAAAAATTTTTTGTGAGCAGTCTTCACTGCAATTTCCCTTGAGGAAAGCTGGCCACATTTGCATGTCTATAAAATCTTTGCAATCTTGTAAAAGTATGGATTTTAGTTAAATAAATGAAATACAATTCCCAAGCTAATATGAAATGATCAGATAAAGTCAACTTCATTCCAGAATGATACAGTGGTTCTCAACCTACTTAATGCTGGGACTCTTTAATACTCATATGTGGGCTTATCTGCATGTGGGCTGACCGCCTAGAGACGGGTAGAGTTGCTGTGTCTCCATACCTAAGACCATCAGAAATGTGTGTTTTCCGATAGTCTTAGGCGACCCCTGTGACTCCTGTGGAAGGGTCGTTCGACCCCCAAAGGGGTCATGACCCACAGGATGAGAACCACTGGATTAAAACATGTATCTAGATATTGTTAAGGAATCCCTTTCTCCTGTTTTTTGCCATTGTAGAACCAAGTCTTTTGCTCCTTTCCTCTAAGTTACATATGACTGAAATGTTTCCCCTATATTCTTTCCTCAATTATTATAGTAGCTTCATGAAGGTTCATATGTAAGTCTAATGTTGACTTTGTGGTCCCAGTGCTTGGATGGTTAACTGAAGGCTATACCCTATACACATGCCTGCACAACAACACACATACAGCCCCATTTTGTGCATGTTAATGCAGTGAAGGCACCCTGAGGTCCTGGGAAAATATTTTTAAGACTTTCAAGGAATTTATAAGTGGCAGGAGAGTTATTAGGTAACCAGATGGGTGGAGATTGAGGAGATCAAAGAGACAGAGGCATAGCTTTATTGGTTTCATAGGAAAGCTAAAGGATCACCTAATTACCAAATAGTTCTTTTCTTCTATTAGTGCTACTCTCAGACAATCTCAAAGGATTATGTAAAACAATGATCAGTTGGCCATAAGCTGGCAAAGACTATAGGTCCCCAGTGGGAGCAAAAAGATGGCATCAGGAGAAGATATCTGCAGCTCTTTTGGGTCAAAGGAGTGACTTGTCCCTCTAGACTCTTCAATGACCACACTATACCTGGACCTATCCATATATGCTCTCTACTTGTGACCACTTTTCCCACTGTTGGGAGTGTGAGGAGGTTTTGTGGGGTGAGGTGGGAGTGTGCTTCACGGATATGGGGGAATTGTTTTGTTGCCTTAAAAATAAAATTGTCATCTTTTTTTATGCCATTGATTTGAACTTATTATGTCCTCTAATTAGTAAAAGTGCATTTCACATAGCAGGTGATTAATAAATGACATTTGATTTGCTGATTGACATAATAATGAGCTATGATATTGGGAGGGTGCAGATGCAGAGAGTACTCTTAACCTGTGGTAGCTTTGTCTGGAGGATCCATTTCATAAACCATAGAGAGATGTCTCCCCCCTCCCCATTGCTATCAAATAATGGTGCTCTATTCTTTAAAAGATAAATAACAATAACATCTAGAGGTGATTATATTGGGTCAGCAAATTGAGAGAACATTATTTAAGGCAATGACAAGAAAGTTAAAAGGTATCTTAAATAATTCCAGGCGAAATGCTGAGGCACAGCTGGGAACTGTTAGGAAATCATAGCAGCAGGCAGACCAGTTGGTTGAGCTAAAGTCAGTCAGGCAGTGACTTATTTTAGACTATGAGGTGAAGAGTCATAAATTAGCTGATAATAATAGTGCCTGGAGCTGAAGACCAAAGGACAGAATTCAGAGTTATGCAGGGACAAAATGATCAGCTGCATACTGTTCTTTCCAGTCACATCCACACATCTAGAGGATAATCCTCACTCTGAGTACCATCCTTATATATGAATATATTAATCAGATGGTTGCCAATTTTCATTTAGTTTCTACATTTACCTTGTATAGATAGATATATAGATAGACAGACAGACAGACAGACAGATGGATAGATACTTCTCCCCAAAAGAATGAAAGTTTCTCAATGGTAGAAAGTCTCCCCCCCCAAGTATCCCTAGTACCTAGAATAGTTCCTAAGCAAAAAGCAAGTGTTCAAGAATTCTTGATCAAAAAATTTTATAGACCATATTAATGATTCTAAAATAAGTTTGTTTCATAACTAATATGACCCTCAATCTTGGATACAGCTGATATCATACTCGGTATCTTGACCTGTGGCATTTGTATCTCCTATTCCTTAATAATAAGTGTCAGGGCAGCATCATCATAATGATTTCAGCAATGAAATGATTCTGATCATTAAATAAGTTCTTGGAGCTCATTTTGTACACAGAATGGATGGCAGCAGGTTACAGAGACGCTTAAGCAGCTGCATTAGCTAAACTAAAGAGTGGTCGTGACAAGTAAAAGAAAGAAGTCCGTTATTAGGACAGAGTAAGTCTTTCTGAACAAAGGCTAGAAGCAGAATAAGAGGTTAAACACTCAAATGGATATCTTACCCTGCAGGAAAGTTAAGGGGAAAGGGATGGGGGGGGGCGGGAAAAGGATATCAAAGAGAGGACACATTGAGGGAGGCGTTAGTCAGAAGCAAACACTGTTGAAAAGGGATGGGGTCAAAGGAGTAAATAAAATAAGTGGGGGTGGGATAGGATGGAGGGAAATAATTAGTCTTTCGCTACATGACCATTATGGACGTGTTTTGTATAGCTACACATTTATAACCTATAATGAATTGCTTGCCTTCTCAATGAGGGTGGGCGGGGAGGGAAGCAGGGAATTTGGAACTCAGTGTTTTAAAAACAAATGTTTAAAAAATGGTCTTTACATGAAACTGGGAAATAAGATATATGGTCAATGGGGTATAAAAATCTATCTTGCGCTACCAAGAAAGTATGGGGGAAGGGGATAGAGAGGGGGTGATAGAGCAGAGAGCAGACTTGGGGAAGGGGTAATCAGAATGCATGCCATTTTGGGTTGGGGGAGGGGAGAGATGGGCAGAAAATTTGGAACCTTAAAATCTGTGGAATGAAAGTTGAAGACTAAAAATAAATAAATAAGTTAATTAATTAATTAAAAAATAATAAGAGGTTAAGAGGCAATCTTATCAACAGGAGAAAGCTAGAGATATTAAACAAGAGACAGACTTCATATGTGGAAGGGTTCATTGCTATTCATTTGATCTTTCCTTTCACAGAGGATAGGGATCATCACCAAGAGAACTGGTCTTCCCATCTTGCTCCTCTCAACTTTTCAGTCCTTTACACTGCTTCCAGCTTGATTTTTATCCAGAGCTAATGTGGTATCACTCCTACACTCAAACCCACAGTGGTTATCTATTATCTACCAAGTAAAATTCCAAGTCATTATTCCAATATTCAAGGCCTTTTATTACCTGACACATCAGAACTTTCTAGTTTATACAGTCTAAATTTTAACCAATAATGTTATAACAAAATTTCTTCTCTGTGACTTAATTTACATTTCCCTTTATTCTTTCCCTTGTTGAAATCTTATTCATGTTTTAATATAGGATACAACTTAAAACCCATTTCCTCTGACAGCCAAAATTATTCAATTAGTAATTCTTCTACCTAACCGCAGAGTTTCCAAAGCATTCAGTTGACATCTCTAACAAATTCTTATTATGCATCAATTTGTATTATCATCATTTGGATGTGTAGCATAACATGTAGTAATTGTATGTTCCAGGATCAGAAGCCCAGCATCTTATTTTTTCTTTATATCTCTCCCACAATCTAGTACTTCACATAGTTATTTAATTAATATATATTGGATTTGAAGTGGGATCATCCTAGAAAATGAAGGAACATATTGTGTGGAGTGTTTTATTAGCTGAATTTTATTTATAATTTGATTTGGTGGGAATGGTAATACATGTACAGTACGTAAGAATTTCATTATAGAATATATGCAGGGGAAATTGCTCTTTGTATTCATGTCATTAATTTCTCCCTTTTTTTTTTCTGTTTTTCCCATTCATAAGCATTCAAACCCTCCCAACTACTGTAAAAGAAAAATAAAACAAAAAGAAAGCAATATCCTTGTAACAAATATGCAGAGTAATAGGAAACAAATTCTCCCATTGTCAATAGCTGGAAATGTATTTCTCATTTCTCTGTCAGGAGCTGGGTAGCATATGTCATCATTAGCACTTTGGACTCATGACAGGTCATTTCTTTGATAGAGATCTTCAGTCTTTCTAAGTTGTTTATCTTTGCAATACAGCCATTAATTTCAAACATATAATAAAATGTCTATACTTTGAAAAATGAAGAAAGAGTCAATAAGGTGATTTAAAGCACTGGTTCAAAAGAAGTGCTTCATTTCAGAAACAATAATGTTGCCAACTCTAAAATGTAAAATTGAGGATTTTGTTGTTTGGTACAATTGTGGGCTCAAGTGCTAACATGTACTTAATTTTTTTCCTAAATGTTTTTTTTTCATTATTGATTTCTCGCTGTCCTAAACTCATGAAGTATTTACTTCTCTATATGAATGTTGCATTCAACCCTCCACCCACCATAGAATATGGTTCCTTAAGACTAAAGACTTCATTGGTTTTGTCTTTTTATTCTCAGCACCCACTGTGTTGTCTGGCACATGATTAACAATTATTTGTCAAATTAAAATGAATGCTGTTGAAAAAGAAAGTGCCAGTAGCTAATGGAAAAGTGAATGAAGTGGCATATTGAAGTCAACAAGAACTGAATTCAAATGCTGCCTTATGTACTTAGTAGCAGTGTGGTCCAGGTCAAGTCATTTAATCTCTCCTAGCATAAGTTTCCACACTCATAAAAATGGGATAATAATGACACAATCCACAGAGTTGGTGAGACAATGCATTGGTAATAGAATTTGGAGATGCCCCTGTATTGGCTTAATTTTTGGGTTGAGTGTTAAAACCCAGAGCTTGTGAATCCCACTTGTGGGATGGACTTGTTGACGTGAAGAAAGAGGGCTGAACTGGGTGAAGCCATGAATTGGGAGAGAGGCCCAAGCCTAGAGAAGGCCAGAAGGACTTTGGGAAAGC
>JAQQSV010016753.1:0-11765 GCA_028646515.1 Pseudochirops corinnae | reverse complement strand
CATATCAAAATGCTATGGAGTTACTGCATAGAAAGGAAAAAAAAATAATGACATTAATCTAAAGAGATAAGTGGCCAAGAATTTCAAGGGAAATAATGTAAAAAGTAGCCTCCCTAGGAATGAAGGGGAGTCTAGATCTCAAATTTTCTTTTCAATCTGTTTTCATTAAAATTATTTATTGCTGATTGAAAAAAATAGAAAAGCTGATCAATGGATCAAACTAGCTTAACAAGACACACAAGCAATTGAATGTGATACTTTAGTGTTTGATAAACCCAAGGACACCAAACACATGGATAAGGCCTCTCAATTTGAAAAAAAAAACCGTCTGGGAAAATTAGAAAGCAATCTGTCATAAATTTACCTCAGACCATTATCATATACTATATAGCAAAAGGCTACAAATAGATGCCTGATTTAATACAAGAATAAAATAATTTTAAAATTTAAAGGAGAATGTGAAGAGTTAATGTACACAAAGGATGAAATGGGGGAGAATTTTTAATTAAATAGAGATCACTCAAGAACATAAAATAAACAGTATCAATCACATAATATAGAAAGATCTTATATAAATATAATCATGAAAATAGAATTAGAAAATAAATAGTACTTTGAAACAAATTGGAACTTGGACTCAATTCTATCTGTAGTCATGTCATTTTAAATAGGAGATGGGTATGCTACACAAAACACATCTTTAAGCACATTTATCTGGTAGGTAGATTGAATTTGAGGGATGGAAAAATGACGATATGGAGATCACTACAGAGATTTTTTGTTTATGTTGCTCATGATGTGATAAAAGCCTAGACTAAGAAGGTGACAGTGAATGGCAGGGAGGGAATTAATGCGAGAGTAATTGAGGAAGAAAAATTCAAAGGATTCAGCATATTCATAGCCTCCTCCTCACACACACACACACAGACACACACACACACACACACACACACACCCCTACACACGAATTTTAATTCTTTCTAACTTTTAGGTCTGAAGTTCTAAGAAACAAATAAATTTATCCAAGATTTGTAAAGTACCACAGAAACAATCTAAGACTAGGATTATTAAGTTGTTTGTGTATCCTGGTTCTCTTTGGCAGTCTGGTGAAATTGTCTAAAAATGCCTTTTCATAATAATGTTTTTTTTTAGTATTCATAATTGAAGTGTGTGAAGAATTTGAATTAGAAGTTAGAGAAAATAAAGATGTAAATTCCTTATTATCCCAATTGATGAGCCTTTTGAAATTGATCCTTGGACCCCAGACTAAGAATGTCCAGTCCATGGTGTTTTAGAATGACCTCATCATCACAGACTTACATGTACCAGAAGGCCAATTGTCCAATGGCAGAGAGCCTCCAAGAAGAGACAAATAAGCACAGTGCCCCAAGGTGTTGAAGATAGGAAAGTAAGAAGAAATAAATCCTATGGGCATAAAGATTCTGATGTATCAGAATACTGAGAGAGACAACAGAGAGAAATGTTCATGACAAGAATGTTCTTGAGAGGACTTTAACAACACAGTGATACCTGTCCCAAACACTCAAAGCTTACCATGGTTTAAGTTGGTCTCTATAAATCTACCACAACTCTCCAATGTAGAAGGTAGCTTAATAACTTCTAGCAATATGTCTCCTGCTACCAATATTATTCATTAATGGTTTGGAAATGCCAGCAATAGCAATATGAGAAGGAAAAAGAAATGTGATCCAAAGTAGGGACTAAGGCAGTGGTTCTCAACCTTCCTAATGCCATGACCTTTAATACAGTTCCTCATGTTGTAGTGACACCCAACCATAAAATTATTTTCGTTGCTTCTTCATAACAGTAATTTTCCTACTGTTATGAATCTATCAGATATGCAGGATGTATTTTCATTGTTACAAATTGAACATAACCTAAAAGTTGAGAACTGCTGGACTAAGGTAACAAAAGAATTTTTTTTTTTTAATTGCAGACAACACGCCATATAATTACAACTATTTTTCCCTTTTAAATCTTAGAAACTACAATGCTAAATTATTTGTGAGTGGTCTGGCCTTATCTCTTACCACAATTTTGATGTAACTTAATGTTGCTGGTTTTGTCTTTCTTCTTAGTATGATGTTGACACTAACTTCTTAAACAGAACTATCTTAAAAAGTTAACTAATAAAACTTTTACAGTAAAAGTTATCACTGTATTCATTTTCAACAGTTCCTTGATGGCCCATGCCATAACTCCTATACTGTTACTGCTATTAACCTCAATATCGTTTAATTATGCAGAGTAAATGACATTACCTTATGCTCATACTTTATTTCTTATTTTTTCTCTTTGAAATAATTTAATTATATTTGCGAATTGACTTTTTTTAGGTACAGCTGCTTGATGTCTAAACATAGAAATCTTTCACCTTGAAATTGTACTCATCCCTTTCCACATTTTGCTTAGTTGTTTAACTGAAAACAAAACACAATGCCTAACCCCAGTATGGGAAATTTAAAAATAAAAATTCATCTTTTTTAATTTAAAACACTAACAACTTTACAATTTGCATTATGAAATCAATTTTCTCCTGTATTTCCTGAATTTTAATACCTTATTTCAGACACAAGTTTATACATTTTTGCTAGTCATTTTTTTTCTTGAAATACCTTATCTTGATGTGAAAATTGTACATTTTCAAATTTGAAAGTAAATGTTGACGAAATTATATTTTTAAAGTTTTAGGTTATTTTGGAAATAGTTCTCTGATGTGCTGCTTGACATTAAGAAATATAGAGCATATAGTGATGGAGAGGCAATAAAAGTATGACATTTTACATGACAATTTATAACAATCTGTAATGAGTACAGACATTTTTATCACGTTTTCTTCTTATTCAGAAAATACTCAAAGTAAAATACTGCTGCCTGAAATTTTAAAGTGATAATGGTACTTAAAATTTTTAACTTCTTTGTTTTACTAAAGTTTTGTAATGCTAACAAAAAACAATGATAACAAAATTTGCGTGGTGCTTTAAGCTTGTCAAAATAATTTCAAAATATTACCTCATTTTATTCTTATAACCACCCTGAGAGATAGGTGTTATTATTATCTTTATCTCATTGATGAAGAAACTAGGACAGATAGGTATTAAATGACTGAGTTACATAACTAGTAAAGAGCTGATGCCAAATTTGAACTCACCTCTTCCTGATTCAAGGTCTTATGCTTTGTTCACTCTGCCATCTATCTTAGATAAATTCAATAACCAACCAAGATTCCATAGAATTGATGATGCACAACTCCATCCACTGGCTAATGTATAGTTAAGGAACTCAATTTGCAAAATAAAATACACATTTTTGAACATGACGAATGGAAAAATATGTTTTATTGACTATATGTATCGCATGTTTCTTTCTTTTCCAATGGAGGTGGGTGGATGGGTGAGAAAATAAATGGTTGCTTATAGAAACAATAAAATTTAATAAAGAAGATTGTATACGTATGTAAGCACCAAGATAATATTAACTTGAGGCAATGAAGTCCATGGTAGAAAGAGTTCTGAATAGACTTTTTGAATCCTCCCTTTGGATTACTAGATGTTATTGCCCTGAACAAGACCTAATTCTAAGTTTCAATATTTTCATTTCCCCAGAACATAGGAACTGTTGCCTTAGTTCACTGTCATCATATAGTATTTATTGAATGTGCTCAGCGTTATGGACAAGGGCTAATGCATACCACAAGACAAGTTATTAAAATACATGCTTCCTGACCTGAGATACTCTTAATTTAAAATGAACAGTAGTGATATAGTAAACATCTAAGAGATGAGTGAGAAATGACATTTCTTTCAAATATCTCTGACCCATGGAAAAATTCAATTGTGGACCACACTTAAATAAAACCAGCATATTACTAGGCTTAGTTTAGTTTGAATTCTCGGCAAGATTATTTTTAAGTTCAATCCACTTTAAAAGTTGGAAAAAGACATGGCATAGATGGCATGAAATACATTTTTAAACACTGATTTCTATATTCTAACCCCTTATTTGCTTTTGGGCAAAAGCTGAAAATATGCAATAGAGGAAAGCTATTGCACGGGGTCAAGGAATAGATCTCCAGAGAAAAATTTGAGTCAGTCAATACGTTGGATACCTCTTATTGGTCTATGGTCTGCAGCATAGGTAGAATATTGGATTTTGCTTCAACTATGACCTAAATGGAACAGAAGTTTCTATTATAGGAGATTACTCTATGAATAAAAAGGTTTTATATTTCCACTTCTATGCAATTACTTCTGGCAAGATTCAAAGAGGGATTAGTTTTGATCCTAAATGACTCCCTGGATTAAATGCCCTTCAACTAATTTCTAGGCACTGTCTGCAATTTAATGAAAGCTGGAATACATGTAGTTAAAAATTATTAAAAAAAAAAAAAAACAAGCTGCCCTCCAGTGAATTCTTTCATTGTTTCCCCAATTTAGTTTCTACAGGGATTACCCTATTAATGTCCTTGGAGTAGGCACTGGATGAAAAATTATTTTATCTAGTAATTACCTTTTATGAGGAAAACTGAAGGGAATTGATAGTTGACATTTTTTTTCAAATCCCTTTATTTTGCTCCATGTTTATTCTGTGCCTTTTATTCTTTCTCTAGTAATTCTTCATATATAGCATCTCTGACACAACACATATTAAAGTCAAAGTATTCTATTTCAGTTTTCTGTGACTTGAATTTAGCCAACTGCTTTTTAATATGTTGTGATTTTCTCTCATAATGACCAAAACTGGATACCTACCACTCAATTTCAAGGTTATTATTGTGTTTAAAATATTCATGTCAATATGTGGTTATCATCAAGTGATTTTCTGATTGTGTATTTCATTATCTTCAATTTTTTTTGTTTCAATATTCACAATGGGTTGAGAATTGGAAGTGGAGTGCTGGGTAGGGAGGCTTAAAGAAAAAGTCAATATGAATGGACATATAGATATATACATATATATATTTTGTACATATGTGTGTATCTAGTTGTGTGGAGGGGGTGAATGCCACCACCCCTATCATCCTCTTTATTCTAATCTTTTCTACACCAGTAAATACCAGGCTCCACTGGGGACCTGAGGCTGAAGGAAAATGTCTTCCAAATGGTTCTGAGATGCATCTTTGCTGGACCCAGATATGGAAACATCTGCTACCTGCTTCTTCATAAAGAAAATGAGTGTTCATAACTAGTATGCCCTTTTAAAAAGATTATTTACCCCTAAATATACAAAGTGGTAATATTGCATTTACTCAAAATCACTTCAGTTACACAGGGCTTTATATAAAGTTTCCTTCTGTGCATAAATTTCTTTGCCTTCTGCTCTTTTTCGAAGGGAATTAGGAGTTATGGGAAAGAACTTTTTTGGACAAAGTTATGTCAGGCCATAAAAATCTGTGAATGTGCAACTGAAGTAGGGGGCAGGGAGGAGAATTTACGGTGGTGAATCAGTACCTAAAGTTTTCCTATACCTAAAATTCTTTAGCAAAAAGAGTTTCACTGTATTTTGATTCATTTTATTATATTCTATGATGGCAGTATCAGAAACTAGTAGAATTCAGGACTGGAACCTTTGTGTTTTCTTTCCTTCCTACTCTCTCGTTTCCTTTTTATTGTTCACACATGGACTCAAGGCCAGAGTCTCTGTAATTAAAAATAATGATAATAATAGACTAATCTGATCAATTCATTATGATTCCCTCCCTCATTATATTAAATATTTTTAATTTTTATGCCTACATATGTTATTTTCTCTACCACAATGTAAGCTTCTTGAGATCAAGGACTGCTTTGTTTTTGTCTTTGTATCCACATTGTCTAGCAAGTAGTATTTTCTAAACATTTGATTTCTTACCTAATCTCATTTAAGGAGTATAAGGGAATGAAACCTTAAGCTTCAGTATAGTTCTCTAACATTTTTAAAAATTTATTTCATCTTAGTTCTAATATGTTTGATGATGATTTACCTGGTAGCTTTACACATTCATCACACAATCCAAGATTCATTAAACTCCATGACCATCCAGATACAGAAGCACTTGCTACATCTGATCAGACATTAGTAGTTACAAGATAGTTATACCCACATACAGTTGTCATAGAGAAAAGGAGAAGAGTAATTGACTCCAACCTCAAATAATACTATTGCCTTTGCCTCAGAAGTTCTAATGAATGCTGAACCATTTTCTCAGTTAATAAACTATGACAATCTACACATACTGACCTCCAAAATATTACATGTTGTTACTCTGACAGTTTAGGAGTGTAGCTCATTCAGTAAATTCAATAGCATATCCACTGGCACTATGAGAACTGTATTCAAGTTAATGATCAATGAGCATGCTGAGAGAGAGAGAGAGAGAGAGAGAGAGAGAGAGAGAGAGAGAGAGAGAGAGACAGGGAGAGGTGATTGAAAGAAATATGAAGACTTGAAGACTGAATCGTGACAAGGAGTTTTATTTAAGTATTGGTGTTTTACCATCCATTTTAGGGATTCAAGATAACCAAAAGACTGTATGTAATTTTCCGAAAGGGGATGGGGATTTTTGAAAATATAGTCTGGAAATGTAGGGAGAAAATTTAGACTGGCTAGTCAAGATAAGGTGCATTATTCTCTTACTCCAAGAAGGCTTGAAGGGGTCCCAAATCCTTCACAGAATTGGGCCAATTTATCTGGTCAAGTTATTGAAGCATTAGAGTTATGTTAATTAATTAAGCGCAATTCTATATAGTAGAGAGAATCATAAGCATCACACGTATAGACAATAACTCAAAAATATCAACACATCATTTTCCACCCAAATCTTACTATTTATAACTTGCATTCTCAGAAACATTTTGATTTTCTATTAATATACAAATACCCAAAAGATATATGAGTAAAAGACACAAATATCTATCAGAATTATGGGGTAAGTGGGTATAGAATATGTCAGAGAAAAAAGACATAGAAGAAAGGTGATTATAGGGGGAGGTGGAAAGATATGTCAATTTCACTTTTAGCTAAGACTGGACTTGCTTAGAACTGTTTTCTTAAGGTTAAGACAAAGTAATTTAGAGCAATAGAAAACTGGATTGGTGGAATGAATAAACATTTGAAGTGTTAAAAATATCCATGGAAAAACACTAAAAATGTGAATTATGGTAGTTAGTTTGAAGAAGTCAAAGTTTGAAGCCTGCTTTAATTATCTTTAAAAATTCAGAAGCTTTTATATTATTCTTATTAAGACAAGTTATTGAGGGAGAATGTTTCTTTTCCAGATTTAGAAACTGCTTGAGAAACATGATCTCCAAATTTAGAATTGAACTTTTAACTTTTTCTACTTATTCAGGTACCTAGGAAACTAGTTGGAAACTCAAACATTCAAATTTGGCTTCCATCACTACTTTTAAAAATTTAGGCCATTGTCCTTTAAAAAGTCAATGAAATTCTCCTGCGAACTTTATGGTAGGATGATGGTCTTGGTGAAAGCATTAAATATTCATTTGTTAAGAAATTCAGGAGACAAAACCTGTATGTAATCTCTTGCCTGAAATCTGAGTGATAAGTATAAATATTTCCTTTGGTTTTATGTTCATTTGAAGGAGTCATATATAGTTGTAAGTCAACAAGGTATCAATAAGATATTCCCCCCCCCATAGGAACAACAGGTAGCAAAACATTTATTGTTTTTTATTGCTGAAAAAAATAATGAGAATTTCTCAGTAGGTCCAGTGGGGACTATTTGGAATCTGGGTAGGGAAATGTCACCATGCCTCAACATACTGGCAATCTAACAGGCAAATTAGAAAACAAAAGTCCAGGGAGAAGACAACATGTTCAAATCACAATGTTGCACTTAGAGAAAAAAAAAAAAGTAAGTTTAATCAAAACTGAATCACCTTTGAAAAACAAAAGCAGTTATCATAAAACAAATATATTGCACTTCATTTTTAATAGTATATTTGACACGAAAAACTCTTTTGAAGATCTAGCTTTAATAATAATATAAAATTCTACTGGGAGTTAAATTTGTTTTCATATGACTAATTTTAAATTTAACTAAATTGTTGAAAATTAGAAATATAGTTACAAAATTTCATCTGATAAAAAGGTCTTTAATACCTAGCTTCTAAACTGATTTCATAGAGAACATGTAACTCACTGTATTAAGTGGGACTTATGCATCAGCAATATTCTAATGTTTCCATGGGAAACGGGTCAGAGTCAATCCCAAGGCAAATTGTGAAGGTGGTAAAACTTATATTTTGCATCTTCTTAACCCCATTCTTTCACTTCCACACATCGTTTGACAGTACTATCACCACCAGGTGCCTTTTATGGACTACATAGTCACTGATTCCTGCTCTTTCTTGGATTCTAGAATTATACTTATTTGCTACACACGTGCACACACACACATATACACATATACATAGTCTTCAGGTATTAGTTGACAATGCCTTTAGGTTAACTCCTTCAAGAGTAATCTCATTTTTAATAATGCAACAAGACTTAGTCCTATGAATTTATGCTCTTCTTACATTGATTACTTAGGGGAAATTCCACTTTAAAGACAACCACATGAATCACAATTTACCAATAATAAATAATTAACTCAATTAGATAGTATTTTGAATAAAAAACTTAAATAATAATTTAAGAGTACCCCACAAATCCAAGTAAGGTAGAGAATAAACGCACACAATAAACAATAAATGAGGATAAATATCATGAAAGGATGTACATGAATAAAGTGTCAATTAACCATTTTTTTCTGGAGGGAGAACATAGGGCAACTGGGGTCAAGTGACTTGCCCAAGATCACACAGATAGTTTTTTGTGTTACATGTCTGAGGCCAGATTTGAACTCAGGTCCTCCTGACTCCAGGGCTGGTGCTCTATTCACTGTACCACCTACCCAACCAAGTATCTATTAAGCACTTACTATGTGCAAACATTGTTCTAAACACTAGAAATGCAAATAGAGATATGAAAGAACAGGTTTTGTTTCTAAAAAAGACTTGATACAATCACAGATGAGGCTCAAAGGCTCTTGAAGAGTTGAAACAAGGTGTTAAATACTGGTATAACTGAAACAGGGAGCTAAATACTCCTTTGCTTGCCTTTAAAAATCTACAAAAGAAATTTATGATTTGAGCACAAAATTAAAATTTCTGACTGAGAGGGACAACTTGACTATACCCTATTAGATCTGGAACTGAAAACCATAAACATCTTTTCTAGTTATCCTGTCCCTGATTTCTCTTCATTAATTCTGGAAGGAGACATCCTACAATTTTAGAATGAAGTTAAATTTGCTGTAACTATTCAGATTAGCTATATTTATTTGTGAGATTATCATCTCACAGACTTTTTATTACTAAGCAAGTGATTAGAGATTTGTGGTTAAATAGGTGGGAGTTCCATAAGTCAAAACAAGTCAATAAGCATTCATTAAGTACTGTACAAAGTGCTGAAGATACACAATTATCAGGTTTTGAAGATGATATGATGTTTAACTTAAAAACTCCAGAAAATAAACTAAAATTAATTGAAACAATTGATAATTTCACCACATTTGCAGTACACATGACAAATCCAAACAAAGCAGTTCCAAGTAATGCCAGGAAAATACAGCAAGGAAAGAAAGAGGAATTCATTTAAGGTAGCTATAAAATAAATAAAACATTTGTGATTCTGCCTACCTAGATTCACATAAGAACTATATAAAAACAAAAATAAACAATTGTTTGAAAACATATAATCCTAAATAATTTTTAAAAATAATTGTTTATGGATAGGATGAATCAATATATGTAAATTTACATGAACATTGTGATACCAATAATAAAAAAAAAAAACAGATGCCTATAATGAGGGGAAGAGGCCAAATGAGAGAGTGTGGGAATGATGAGACATGATCCGGGGGGAAGCTGTCTAGGTAGTCCATTTATTTATCTGAGGGTAAGGGTTTATTAAACTAATAGCAAAAGTGATTATATCTGTTGTTCTACCTCCTACACATGTGATCACTGTAATCTCTTCTCAGTAATCATGCCTTATTCCATTACTAATAAAGGAAAGATGGTGAGCCAATCACCCTGAGCAACAACGAACCCTCAGGAGGAGCAGGGCCTAGGGAAATCCTGGCCCAAATACTGCCCATGACTAGACTGGCTCAGTACTGTCCCTCTACAAAAAACCAAAGTATATCCTTATAGAATTAGAAAAATATTAATGACATTAATAGTAAGACAAAAAAGATAAAGAAGTTCAAAGGAAATAATTAAAAGTAGCATTAACAAAGGGTGCCCAACAATGCCAGTAATTGAACTACAAGAAGTAAATCTGAAAACAATTTGATATTCATTAAAAAATAAATCATACACTGGAATACAGCCTATACAATCTACAGCTAAAAATATATAGGTACTTAGTACTTAATAAAGACAAAGGTCACAGCTACTGGGATAAGAACTCACTACTTAAATAAAACTGTTGAGAAAACTAGACTGGATTCTATAAGAATTTATATTTAGGCCAGCATCTCATAACCTATATTAAGATAAGGTTAAAGTGGCTTTGTGACTGTAATATAAAAGGCAATATTGTAAACTGATTAGAAAACCATGGAAAAATATAATTTATTGTTATTTTTCAATTACTTCTTACTCTTCATTAATCCATTTGCTTTTGTTGATTTTTTTTTCACAAAGATAAGGGAGAAGTTTGTTTTTTATTTCTTTAGCTCATTTTATTGATGAGACAAAGAGGGATAAGTGATTTGTCTAGGGTAACCCCGCTAGTAAGTATCTGGGGCCAGATCTGAACTCATGAAGATGAGTCCTGATTCCAGACCTGGCACTCTATCCACTGCATACCTCCTTGCCCCATTACATCTACAGAGAGAAGAAAAGTCCATGACCAAACAATGGAAAGAATGGATGATAGGGAATAAATGGATTTTTTTGGTATATATTAATTAAAAGAAAGGTTAATTAAAAATCAATATATTTCTACAAACAAATCCGATAACACTAAACAGAAAAGGGAAACAACTGGGAAAAACTTTGATGCAAATTTCTATGATAATGTTTTAAATTCTAAACTCTATAAGGAACTAATCCAAATGTATAAGAATAATAGCCTGTCTCTCACTAGATAAATGGCATAAGCATATGAATAGGCAGTTCTTGGGGGAAAAACAAAACAAAACAATTCAGACTTCTATGATTAAAAGTTATGGTGAAAATATACTCATGTCTCCAGTGAGAGAATTTGTTTTGCTTAACTATGCATACTTTTTAGGAGGATTTTATTTTTTTCGCTAATGTGATGATGGGAAAAAGAAAATGGATTTTTATTAAAATAATTTTTAAAAACACAGATGTCAAATTTTGCAGCACTTTTAGCTGAAGTTAATATGCAGTTAATGTTGTTTAATAGATAGGACATCTTTGTTATAAGAGATCTAGTGGTTATGTGAATTGATGCAACCATTCTGGCAAGCAATTTAGAATCATGGTTCCAGACTATTACTAATAGTGTTTCTCATCAACCCAGACACACCATTGCTAAAGATATGCCCCAAATATGTACAAATATGTTTATAGCAATACCTTTCATGTAGTCAAAAATTGGAATCTAGAGGAATTTCATCCTATTGGAGAATGACTAGTTAAAATTTAGTATGTAAATGCAATGCAAAAATATTGTTCCATAAAAAATGAAAAGAAAATCTTCAGATGTAATTGGGAATGTGTTTC
>JAQQSV010016752.1:0-11766 GCA_028646515.1 Pseudochirops corinnae | reverse complement strand
CCACATCAACAGGGGCCCAGCCAATCCCCTTCTTCCACATCAACAGGGGAGTTCATGCCTTCTCAACAGTGGGACAGTTTGCATCTTCCACACTTAGCACTTAGTAGTGCTAAGTATCCTGCTAAACTGATTACTATTGCACCCTGGCTCATTAATATTATTAGAATGTACCCCAATTCTGGCCCCTCAGCTTAGTAAGTAAATCTGTATCCTTATCGCATGATTAGCAGATCAACACCTGTACATGCACTAGATGGGGAGGAGGTCCTTTCTATTACACATCATCATTCCTTTCTGGAAGCAGGCTCTTCTACATAGAGATTGCATCTGTCCCCTACCCCCACCCCCTTATGCTTCTTTGTCACAAGGAAAGGCTCCGTTGGGAAGGAAAGGGAAATAATCAAAAATAAACATGAAACAAAGCATCATTATACCTTAATTAAAAAAAAAAACAACTAAGACTTTCCTCCCTCCTTCCAAAATGAGCTAGCTTCAGGTTTTATCTCTTGCTTTATTTTCTTCCTAGGAGTAAAGAACTCCAGAAAACTTTTACTTGTCTGTGGGTCATAGGAGCAAGCTAAAAACTTAGTCCCGTATTTCCTATTTAGCCTATGGATAACTTGTTTGCATGTTATCTTCCCCAGTAGATTGTGAGTTCCTTGGGAGAAAGGATTTTCCTTTGCTTTCCTTTGTATCCCCAGCAAAGTTCCTGGTATGTAAGAGGTGCTTAATAAATGCTTATTTGACTAACTGACAATTTAGATGCACTTATGAGGACATTTGCAGTTAGGTTCACCTGAGAGTGTTATCTGAGGCATCTTCTCCTCAGTCAGGGAAATAAGGCAAGAATGGAGAGCAAAGGTCTTGACACCTATGAAATTACAGAAAATATTACTTCCATGTTGCCCCAATCATAAGCTAATTCTTGATCGACTATCCATTTTGGGGAAATAGATTAGTAAAACTGGAACAGATCCAAACAATCATTTGGTCAAATCAACCTTTTGATTTTACAAACTAAGAAACTGAGAGGTGACTTTCCTAAGCTGAAACTTGAGGTCTTCTAACTGCAAATTCATTATTCTTTCTACTATATTCTGCCAGTGAACAAATAGCATTGATCATAACAAGGCATGGATTTCTTCTAGTTAAGCACAGAGTATAAGTGTACAGAAAGGTTATCTAGTTCAAAGAGACATAATTCCAGATACTTGCATTAGAGAACTGCATCATTCCTTCCTCACCTCAGCCCTCATTTTTCAAATGACACTTTCAGGTAAGGTATTGTCTGTTTTGAGTCAAATGGATGCACTAAACAGCCAGAGTTCTACACCTTCTTCAATAATTAAAGAAAGTGACCAAATTTTAGAGAATATGCAATTTTTATGTTTTATTGAAAAACTTTTTTCCATAGCTCAGAAATCGGTCATGCAGCTTTGCCTTGCTAATACCTGAAGTTTGCTTGAAGGAAGGAACAAAAAAAAACAGAAAATAGGTTAAAAAAAAGTCTTTAAATGGTAGACAACAGAAAGGTTTTCTCATTTGCAAGCAAATCATTAAAAACAACTAGCATCTTGGGCATCCTAGAGTCCTGCGTAAGCCATTAACTCTCTTCTGCCAATCAAAGGGCAGCTAGGTGGCAAAGTGGATGGAGCTGCCTGGCCTGGAGTAAGGAAGATCTGAGCTCAAATCCAGCCTTGGACACTAGCTGTGTGACCCTGGGCAAGTCACTTAGCCCTGTTTGCCTCAGTTTCCTCATCCATAAAATGAGCTGGAGAAAGAAATAGCAAACCACGCCAGTATTTTTGCCAAGAAAACCCCAAATGGGGTGCAAAGAGTTGTACATCACTGAATGGCGCTGTATATATATATATATATATATATATATATATATATATATATATATATATATTTTTTTTTTTTTTTTTCCAATTAAACATAGAACACATCATTCCAAGGGTATAGGAAACAGACAAACTATGGGGATAAGGAGCAATTATACAAATCCAAGATTATTCTAACTTCCGTTCTGCAGAACTCCACCCTGCTTCTTCCCATTCTAATGGCTTTGCCTGGAAACTTTTCCCTTTGACAGACTCCTCCTTCAGGGAGTTAATTTGCCCCCAAACCTAAAGTAATTGGCAATTCAAAGAAAAAAAGGTTAACTCCAGCCCTAATCTTCTAATCTCTTCTCTTCCTACTCACCCCTTCCCTGAGCCTTCCTCCCAAGTGAAAAGTAAATTGATGAATTATAGAAGGGGGACTTCCCAAATTTTTTACTTGGAGGATTTTTCATTTATGGCCAGAGTTTAAATGCAGATCCACTTAGAGCTTCTGCCTCTCAGAAGTGGCTTGTATTTGAATAAAGAGAGAGCAGAAATTATGTGGAGTGGAAATCCAGTATTTTCAAATGACTCTTCAGTTGATTAACAGCCTACTTTTTTTTTTTTACTTTGCTGTTAATTGAGTTTATAGTCTTATCTTTATTGGCTAACTCTATTATTTTTGTTATTAATTATGCTGATATAAATTTGTAGTTGTAGCAATTTCCTTGGGGATTTTTTGGCATTGTGCATTAAAAATAGAAGCAATAAATATTTAAACTTCCTTATTATTTTATTGAAAGTTTGAGGGTTTTTTCCTCCCTCTATAGTTTTGAAAGATTGTGTGATGGTTTGGGAATGAGGGCATTTAATTGCATTATCTTTTGCTTGCTAAAATTTTATCTTTATGTCAGTACTTTACATAATCTCCATCATTTATTTAACCCATGTGGCTTAGTATTTAAATTTAAAACATACTCACTGATAACTTGTGACCTATTTCTGTAATTAAAATTATGGCTTTCAAACTGCAGTGAGTCCTAGATAGATTCTGGAAGCCTAGAATGAAAAATCGTAGTATAGAGTTCAGTACCCAGTGAAAATTGTTGTCTTGTTCCATGACCTTCAGCAAATCTCTTAAAGTCTGAGTGCTTAAAGTTTTCCCACTGGAAAGATGAAAATAACACAAGGAATGCTTAGAGAAGCCTTTGGAACCCCTTTTCCTCTCTCAGAAAACATTACTGTATATTTCCTCCCAGCTAGATGCCTTGTTGTTTCTTGCATTCCTTGGTTCAGCCAAATCTTGTTTTGTGCTTCCTTGTTTATTCTGTGCTTAATTGCTTTTTGAAAAATATGATATGAAGATCAGCTGCTAGGTGGTGCAATGGATAGAGTGTTGGGCCTAGAATCAGAAGATTCATCTTCTTGAGTTAGAATCTGGGCTCAAGACACTAGCTCTGTGATCCTAGTCAAGTAACTTAACCCTGTTTGCTCCAGTTTCCCCATCTGTAAAACGAGCTGCAGAAGGAAATGGCAAACCATTCTAGTATCTCTGCCAAGGAAACTCCAAACAAGGTCGCAAACGAGGACATAACTGAAGCAACTGGACAAAAATGACATGAAGATAATGGTGATAAGGGGCGACTTGTGGACAGTTCCCCAAGCTGGTTTCCTATTTTTGCTTGCCTTGAGTAACTTCCTGGTTTTACAATCCTAGGCTTCAAAGAAGGAGGTTAGGTGTGAAGGGAGTTTCTTCTGCAAAGGTTGTATCTCTAAGATGCATAGCCTGGCCCCTCCCTTTCCTCTCCTGGCAGTGTCCCAACACAGTGTCCATAGCTGTCAGAACATTTATAGTACATGCTTTGAGATGATCTAATTCATCCCAACCTGAACTGCAGTGGCATTAGCTCTCCAGAATAAAGGCTATTTATGTCTCCTTGGGTCTCCAGTGATAGCCTGGAAGTGTCTCTTCTATTGCTATGTGGTTCACAAGCTCCTACCGGCATGCCTCCTGCCATGATTATAGTTACCATTTTTCTTGTGGTTCACTCATGTCTTAGTGTCTAGAGTGGCTTGCCATTTCCTTCTTCAGCTCATTTTATAGGTGAGGCAAGCAGGGTTAAGTGACTTGCCCAAGGTCACATAACTAGTAAGTCTCTGAGGCCAGATCCTAACTCAAGAAGACGAATCTTCTAACTATGGTCCGAGCACTTTATGTACTGTGCCACCTAGCTGCCCTATAAAGAGTTTTAGTCTCGGGTAAAAACTGTTTTCCTCTTTGCTACTAAAGTGCCAGCTGGTAATGTCCCAGCATCTGTCCAGGGAAATTCCAGGATTAGTCTTGATGGGTAGGATTTAGTCTTACAATTCCAGAAAACAAATGATTGTAAAACCATGTGATTATAGATATGAAGCTAGAATGGACCTCAGAAATCTTCTTTTTGGACCCCCTCATTTTTCACATGAAGAAACTGAGGTTCAGTCATTCAGTAAATCAGAAAAGCACATGAAAATGAAATGATTTATATAATGTCAGATGCATGGAAATCACCTTGAGTTGAGTCCCCCATCTCTACCAGCATTTTAATTGAAAATCTATTAATATACTGGTTCACTGCAAGGAATTTTGGAGGATTTAGTGATTAAAGACACATAGTTCCTGACTTCAAAGAGTTTTCCATACATAAAGGGAGATAAAGTATAAGTACAAATAATTAAAATACAAAGTGCCTTCCCTCTTTCCAATTTATCTTGTTTGTACTTAATATTGTCACCTCCCTTAAACTGTGAGCTCCTAAAGGGCATGGGCTCTTCTTTGTCTTTCTTTATATCTCCAGTGTTTAACAGAGTGCCTAGCATATAGTAGGCACTTAAAAAATATTTATTGGTATAAACCAACTGGTACAGTGGAAAGATCATTGTATACGGAGTCAAAGAGCCTACATTGGATTCTTTGCCCAGCTTTTCACAGTTTCTTTGTCTCTAAGACTAGAGGTCTGGAATAGATGACCTCCAAATTCTCTTTCAGTTTATGCCTCTCTGCTTATGACCTTATGATCCTGAGTACAGACCAAAGTACTGCAGGAACAGGGCTGGCCTGGAGTTGGCTCAGGCTCCAGACTTAAGAAAATTATGGAGAAAACATTAACAAATGCAAATTAAGCTTTTTTTTAAAAAGGTGTGTTCTGCTTATATTTTTGTTTCCTGAAAGTTGGTTGTTAAACATTGACTAATATAGTACTGTCTTGGAATTTGGAGAAGTGAAAGAAAAGGACTAATGCTATAAATTAAGGATTGATTGATTGTTTGATTAATTGTCTTAAGACTTAAAGAAAGTGATGGATAAAATGTTAATGCAGATTAAACTTTAAAGTATGTCTGCCTACTTTTTTTTTTTTTTTTAGGGAGCCAGTTGTTAAACATTTACCAGCATACTACTGTCTGAGAATTTAGAAGGGAGAAAGTCACTTCCACTGGGGGATGGGATGGGAAGGGTCAGAGAAGTCTTCATGAGGAAGGTGGCATTAAACTCTGCTTTGAAGGACCAATAAGATCTTAATAAGCAGAAATGAGGAAGGAGGATGTATTAAACATAGGTGCAGGAACAGACATGGCAGCCATATCCATGGCTTTTCCGTAGTCTAACTTTATGGAAACAGAGTATGTGAAGGAGAATAAAATAATACAATGCTGCATTATCATAAATTTTTGTATTACATTATACATATCCTGTGTTATAAATTATTATATTATATTTTATATTTATATATTTCATATATGTGAATTATTATAAACATTAATAATTGAATGAATTTTGTATAGAACGTTTTAAAAAGTCAGTCTTAAGGAATTTATCTAAGTATTGATGGTATAGTGAAAATAATGTTAGATCTGGAATTAGATGACATTGAGTGGTTTCCAATCCCAACTCTGATATTCACTACCTTTGTCACCTGGGGCAGATCATTTAATATCCCTGGGCTTCAGTTTCTGCAGTCTGTTAAATAATGGAGGTAAGAGTCAATGATTTTTTCTGAGGTTCCTTCTAGCTCTGCCAAAGAGCAGTACTTACCTGATTGCCATTGATCCAGTCGTGTGAATTATTGAGAGTTTCTGAGTAGTGGAATAATATGATGGAACTGTGGCTTACAAAGAATTATCTGATCTTGGTATATAGACTAGGCAGATTCAAGTTAGAAAGACTGGTTAGGAAGCTAAGAAAACAGTCTAGGTGAGGTTTAAAGAGCCTGACTTGGAGTGAGGACATTTGGAAAGGAATGGAGATGATGAAAATAAAATTGATAGGATTATATAGCTGTTTAAACATGTCTTTGGAGAGGGAGAAATCGAAGATGCCTCAGAGCATTGAACTTGAATGACTTGGGAAATGATATCCCCATTAATAGGAATGGACACAACTAGAAGAAAGAACAGGTTTTTGGGGGGAAAAGGAATGGGTCAGGGTGTAGTAAATATGGTGCCTCCTGATCTTTTTCTCTCCTTTATGATCCTAGAGGACATTGCCTAGTGATTCTGATCATTTCTTCACAACTGTGGCTTTGGTTCATCTCTTCCCCAGAGAGCTGAGCCTTCTGTGAAGCTTACCCTGAGGACTTTATCTCTGACCCATTGCTTTTCTTAGGTGATTTGGTTTTTGATTTTTGGTTTTTTTACTGCATGGTTTGTCTACATTCAGTTATAATTAAATTCCTCCAACTCTTCCAATCCAAACTTTGAGAGAGGCTTTTTGTTTGCTTGGTTTTTTGTTTTTGTTTTGTTTTGTTTGTTTCACACATGATATCAATTGTAAATTCTTAACTTTAATGCTATAAGCGTAATCTATGACTTGGTATTTTAGAAGGTTAAGGGTCTATTTTTTTATGTTTAGAATTTTGCAACACTGTCACCTTTCTTCCTTGCAAGAAACCATTTGAAGGTTAATTAAGCTGAATTTCTGAAAGTCCTTGGAGGAGTGAAATAAGAATTGTATGTTTTATTAGTATTATCAGTTAGTGATATAGTCAGTAGAGTTCTGGGCCTGGAGTCACAAAGTCCTGAATTAAAATCCAACCTCAGACAAGACTAGCTGTGTGACCCAGGGCAAGTTACTGTAATAGTAATGAAATTTGAAGTTCCTTTTATATTGCTAAGCTTAGAGGTACTTAGCACCTAGTTTCAAATTAAGCCTCTGTTAAAGAAACAGAAGGTATGAACCCTTGTTGCTGAGAAACAGGACGGGGCTGAACAAGGAGGAGCAATCCTGTATATAAGGAAAAACCCTAACTGGGAAAGTCAGAATTTCTTGGAGCAAGCCATGTGGAGGCTGGATAAAGTGATTTTGATTTTTTGAATGGAGCTTATGCTGCTGAAGACTTCTGAGGGCCAGCTGGAGCTGCTGAGTCTGAGGGCCAGCTGGAGCTCCTGAGGATTGCTGAAGACTAGCCTGAGGTACAGAAGACTGAGGATGCATGATTGTGATGTTGGTATTTTGTCTGTTTTTGGCTTTGTTAAGCCTTGACTTCCCAAGGATAGAGACTATGAAGGATTTAAGGTAGACTGGACATTGTAAGCTTCAGTGTGGAACAGGAACTACACAGAGAGCTGGACATGGAATGGGGAGCTGTCTGCCTTTGAATCCAGGTGACAGCTTGGTGAATCCAGGTAGGAGCTGGCACCATGGAAGGGAATTCAAGGAATCTGAGAGCTTACCCGAGTCAAGCTGAAAGAAGACTTTATTTGGATACTATGTACTGACTGAGAAGATGGTGATTTACTTGTGACCAAGGGGTGGATGGCTTGTGTAATTTCTGATGATTGAATAGTGAATGATGACTGAATAATGACTCATTTGTATTTTGTGACCCTTAAGGAAGCAAACCTCCTCAAGGATGATTGAATGATTGAGTTGATTGAATGATTGAGTTACTAAGTGATTTATTGTTCAAAACTGTGTGACCACTTGTATTAGCAAGCACCCTAGCATACCTAGGGTGGCTACTAGCACAGGTTCTTAGATCTGCTTTTCTAAAGGAAAGCGACTCAAAATGGGTTAACAATCTTACTTTAATCAAACATATTATTTACCTAGTTCAGGGGGAAAAGTCAGCACCCTGAACTTCAGAGAATACAAACAGAAGTTACAAACAAACAGAAAAACAGATCAGCAGAGGGGCTTCCAGCGTCTGATCATTACATCAGTTACCTAGTCAGTTACCAGAGAGGGAAGCACCAACATCTGGGTTTTTCACAGCCTATATTGCCTATATTGTAGGCTCAATGGCTGCCCACAGTCTCTTCTGGCCAAATCACACAACTCTTCTCAAAGTGAACTCCAAACCAAAACCTCACATCAGGATGTATATATAGCCTTCTCCTGGCTTGGAGAATGTCACAGCCCTCTGGACCCATTGCCCAATAACAAAGCTACAAGGCATGGGCATTCCTGGAAAACAAGCCTGGCACCACAGGCTCCACGTGACCACATTCAGCCTATTAGGGAACAGAGTATACTTTCAAATATCCAAGGGTCCTCAGAGTCATGTAGCCACTTTAGCAAAGGGCCTAGGGGCAGGGAAGATCTTCAGATTCCCATAACACCACTGTGATGAAAACTAGGTGGCCATTTTAGTGATAAGTTGTTGAGTTGTGACATGGTGAATGCTGTACCTTGATTTTCTGGGAATGTTTTGCTCTGATTTGTTATTGAAAAAATAGAGTGTACGCTATACTGTATAATCAGAACCTTGAAAGCTATTCACAGCAGCCATCATCTGGAAAGCTGCTCATTGCTTGGCTTTGCAGTTACTAAATCTGTTTGCCTCATTTTCATAAACTGTAAAATGGGATAATAATAATAATAATAATACTTACCTTGTTATAGTAATAAAATGAAATAATATTTCTAGATGCGCCTAGCACAGTGCCCAGCATATGGTAGGTGCTATATAAATGCCTATTTCTTCCCTCTTCTCTAATGTAAAGTCCTAAACCAGCACTGGGGAACTTGCAACTTTGAGGCCATATGTGGCCCTCCAGGTCTTCAAGTGTGGCCCTTTAACTGAATCCAAACTTCACAAAATAAATTCCTTTCCCCACCCCATGACCTAAACCAATGATTTTTTTATGTCATATAAGTGATCTAGGGTTCTCAGAATCTAGGCCAACGGAGGACTAGCTAGATTTGGAGAATCTCGTCAGCAGGTTAAATGTAGGTTGATTAATTTTTCAGCCTAACAACTCTCTAAGACCATCTACTAAATTATATAGGGGTTACAAAATCAAAGAATTTGAGAGTTGGAAGGGACCTCAGTAATTCAACCCACATTCAAAGGAATCCCCACTGTAACACCTTTCAAGTGGTTGTCCAAGAAGGGGAGCCCAGAACCTCTCAAGGCAGTGCAGTACACTTTGGGAAAGCTCCAAGAGTTAGGAAATATCTCCCAACACCAAGCCTAAATTAGCCTCTTTGAAACTTCTGCCCATTTGGTCCTGAAGCTCAGGAGAACAAATCTAGATAGCCCTTCAGATATTTGAAGATAGCAATCATGTCAAAGTTTAATTTTCTCTTCTCTAGGCTAAACATGTTAGTTCCTATAATCAGTCCTTTTAGGACAGGAACTTCACCATCTTGGTTGCCTTCCTTTTGACTCATTCTAGATGAACAACATAATACTCTAGATAAGACCTGTCTAGGGGAGAATATAATAGGACTGACTATCACTACTCTATTCCTGGAAAACTATGCAATCTACAATGATGGAAGGAGTCCCCATTTTGATGAAAGTACAATCCAATCCAATCTAACCCAAACAAGTGTTAAGCAACTATTACATGTGCAAGTCATTGGGGACACAAAAACTAGATAGATATAGATAGATACATATACACACATATACACATAGGTATATACACACATATACATGTACATATACATATATATACACATGTATGTGTATATCTATATATGCATGCATGTTTGTATATAACACACATATACATATATAATGTGTATATAAACATACATATATATATATATATATATATATATACACATGTGTGTATACCTGTTCTATTCCCATAGGGGAATCTAATTTCCTTGAGGGAAAAATTGATGGACATTTTGTTTTTGTTTCCATACTGATTTGCCTATATTGTAGGTGAATAATAAATACTTGCTTGGGTTGAATTGGGTTAGAAAACATACAGATATAGGTGGATACATACACACAGCTATGTATGTATCTACCCCCCTCCCCTTTCTATAGCTAACTATAGCAAGTCAGGCATTATAAGAGGCAGAGGTAAAGAGGGTGTTCATTCTAGATATGGAAGAGAGTCTTACAATGGCACAGAGATAAGTGATGGAATTCTAAGGTTGAGGAGAAAGGGTTTTTGAAGGAGAGTAACATGCAATAGCCTTAGAAAGGTAGGATGATGCAAAATTATAGAGGACTTTAAATTTGTGCTTTGTCCTAAGATAAAGGGAGCCATTGAATTTCTGTATGTAAAGAATAAGTAATTATTTAGGTTGTGGGCACCTTGATTAATAAATACTAGTTGATTGATTAATTGATTGATACTTTCTCAAATCTAACATACTACGTCTTCATTAGGGCTGTTGTTGGTGGTCTTTTGAAAAAACAAACTGTTTTAAGTCATCTGTGCTCCAATCATTAATAATTATAAGACCATAAATATCTCACAAGAATAAGTGGAGTTGTGGAAATCCAGCAAACTCTATTCCCCACCTGCACCAAAAGAAGACATTTCTAAACTGGAAGTTTCTAACATCAAAGGTTGATAAAATGTGAATCTTCTTTCTTTTAAATTAATCACTTTGAAGACTTAGCAACCCAAGGGAGTAAGTCTACCACAAAGCAACTGCATCATATATAGTTTAGTTTTGTTCATTTTAATTTTGTATCCAATTATTAATTATAAATGCATTTTCAATGATTGATGTATTTCTATCATGAATTATGTCTAGAGTAATAATAGCATTTCATACCATATGACTGAGCAGGATTTGCTCTAAAGAAGTTACACAGTGCAGTGGTATAAGTTGTAAGGAAATATAAAGGAAATGGGGTGTAATAGCAGTGGGGTGTAATAGCAATCAGTTTAGCAGATACTTAGCTCTTAATACCTTGGGGCTAAGTATGGAAGGTTCGAACTCTGTCCCACTGTTGAGAAGGCATGAACTCCCCTGCTGATGTGGAAGAAAGTGATTGGCTGAGACAGGAGGCGAGTGTATGTATATAAGCAAGAATTTCAGAGACAGAGAGACAGAATTGGAATGTTGCTTTTGGTGAAGGAAGAATCCTGGAGACTGAAGGCGGCTGAGAGAGAGGGAGAGAGAGAGAGTTTCTCTCCCAGCATCTGGAAGCTGAGAACTGAGTTGGAGTTTGAGAGAGAGAGAGAGAGAGAGTTTCTCTCCCAGCATCTGGAAGCTGACTGAGAACTGAGAAGGAGTTTTCCTGAGACCAAAATCTGGTGAAGGCCACCTGGAAGGCTGAGAGGGCTTGCCTGGAAGACTGCCCGGAAGGCCGATACTCCTTCTGGGTCCTAGGGCCAGCTGAAGTGCTGGAGGACTGAAGAAGCATGACCAGGATAAGACTTTGTTTGTTTGTGGCCTGGCTGATCCTTGAGTTCCAGGCAAGAGAAGTGGTGAAGAGTTTGAGATGTGCTAGACCCTGTGAACTTCAGTGTGTGCCAGGGACTGACCTGAGAACTGGACAAAGACCTGGGAGCTATCTACCTCTGAGGACTGGACAAGGACCTTGGAGCTGTCTGCTTCTGAATCCACGTGACTGTTTGGCAGATTCAGGAGGGAGCTGGGACCATGGAAGAGGATCCAGGGAATCAGAGAGACCACCCAGAGTCAAGATGAAGAAAAGGCCTCCCCTTGGATGAAATTGAAGTTTGCTGGACACCGAGGGGTGGA